>JXSR01S009414.1:45099-61712 GCA_000969725.1 Ophiothrix spiculata
CCGTTATTGATTAGAAGATGCATTGGAATTGATGTAATAACAAAGACTTGTTGCACCAAATGTTTGATAGCTCAAAATAGTATGAATTGAGCTTAATGGATTAACAAAATATTTTACAACAGATTACAAAATGCATTGTTACGAATGTGCAAGACATTTCAACTGGCCTAGTGTAAATTACATTCTTAATTGAAGATAGTACTTTTCAATGTGTAACGGCTGATGTATAATTACATCATCCGAAGACGTTATCTAGGGACTTGTAATTATCGGGAGCCAAGTCGTTGTGTAATAGCACGAACAACTGGTTTTTCTTTTGGCATTATCTCATAAAGTTGACAATATTTGGAGATCGTATAATGCTACAAAACAGTCTTTTAAAATACTTTTAAACATCGTAGCGTTATTGTAAGTTATTAAACGTCAGTATTTTTGGAATCTTAAATAAAAATCAATCTGCATTTGTGATTATTCTAGTATTTCCTATAAAATATGTATTGCAATAAAATCTTCAAACATTTACGTTAAGACGTTAAAACGTTCATTTGCAGCGGGCTTGGTACTCTCGTGCACGTGCTTTTTAAAAATGCCTTAACTCGGTGGTCAGCAATTATCCGTCACGACCGCTGTAAATAATTAGTTTCCATTGAATTTCTTAATAATGTGACAGTTTACTTCACTCAATTAAAACCAGATATTCATATTTCCATAATTTCAACTTAATTTACATCTAGGCCAATTGTCAGAACACATTAGCTACTTAAGTTTAATGTCCAAGACCTGAATACCGACCCACGTAGTACCTTATCTGGGTCATCTTCTCTTCTCAGCCTAATACCATTCCGAGGTTACCCTTAAACAGTTAAAAGCAGTCTGTTTCATTTACCTTTGGTATTGTGAACGAAGCATTACTAGAGGCAAACATGGATATCAAGCGGTTTATTTTCATTGTGGTGTGTCTTGCTCTTCAGATTGAAAATGGCTTAGTTGTTGGAAAATTTCTCCTGAAAGGAACACAAAATACTACACACGCGAGCAATGAGATGGCAGAGTTTTCATTAAATGTTCTCACTTCTTGGCCGCGCCCAGAATGCAAGTATAATCTGCAACAAACAACAATGAAGACAGTGATAAACTTCACATGTTCGGTACCATCGGTAAAAGTCAAAGTGCCCCTGACATGGACATCTGATACCTATGAAGAGTTTGGAGGTTCTAAAACCACACATCCCGGTGAGTCGTATACCGTGCTTTGGACACTACGGGACGCTGATAACTACAGTAACTTTTCCTGTTATGTAGGTCGAAACACAGGACACAGCGAATATTGTACTGTTTCCCCGATGGAAGTCAAATTGAAATTATCAGTTGAACCTATAACTTGCGAAAAATCGGTAGGTGATAAAGCTGACTTTGAATGTATAACAAATATTACATACCCTAATATAACAATGTATACTTGGGTTGTCAAGAATCGAGATGGAATAAAGGAATATACCAAAGCGTCCACAAGATACCAGTTAAAGAATGGCGGAAGAACATTTAGAATAAAGAATTTGACAATGCATGACGATGGAATGGAAGTCTGGTGTAAAACACATCTTGAGTTGTCAATTATTTCTGAAGCAAAAAACAGGGGTGTAATTTTAATGAGGAGAAATGGTACTTCACCGTCTGAGGAGGAAACGATGTTGCCAATAACTCACGAGAAGGCAGATTGGCGCAGATTTGACACAAGTTTAAGCATTACTTTAAGTGGAACAACAGCTGGCATTGTTTTGCTTTTAGCCATAATTTTGTTGACCGTTTTAATACTAAAAGGAATAACAAAGAACATTTCTTTGAAAGTTGAGCCTAGCAAGAAAAACACCGCAAGATCAAATACAAATAGTCATCAACATACCGGCACCAGCGGGAACGGTTTCAAGGACATTGGTGATTCAAGCAATTTCCAAGTTTTCAATGCACTGTCAGCTCAAAAAGGTGGAAAGGCAATGAAAGTGAATAAAGTTGATATGAACAACACTTATAGGAAAGTGCTAGCGGAACTTGATAAAACTGACAAGAGAAGGTTAAAAACAACTCGAAAGAACTCTTGCCAACATGTTGACTTTAAAAATACAGACTTGATAAATTCGATCAATTCGCCTCAGCTAACATCAAAATATATGCACGGTGTTAATTTTATGGGGAATTTACCTGAATATGTTATGTATACGCTTCCAGCTCAAAAGGGAGGAGGAAAAATGAGGGTGAGGTCCCAACATACGTCAAACGGATATGTTAATAATACATCAGGGACAATGTCATCTGCAGTGGGTCTAACATCAGATATAAAGCACGAGGCTCAGTCAAATTCAGAATATGACGATATAAGTAGCCTTGGCATTATCGCTTCTGATTATGAGCGAGTTGACGACCCTGATAAGCAACTCTCGGAATATGCAGATGTTAAAGACTTACGAACCTTGGTTTCTGACTATGAAGACATGAACAACGTGGGTTCTGGTAAGACGTTTCCTGAAGAAATTGTAATCTATGATGTTATCAGAAATCCGCCGAGCACAGTTCCAATTTACGCTGATGTAAAACCACTACTAAGTAAGATGAATTCATGCTCTGAGATTTATAAACAACAGATCCCGGAATATATAACCCTAGTACCTGAAATGTCACCCTATTCGGATGTAAAAACAAATAACGATGAACCGTCACCGTATGAGGATGTTCCATGTGAGTCTAAAACATGTAAGGGAACATCTCTATATGAGGAAATAAAGACAGATACCACCAAACAAATGTTTGCAGATGTACCTTATCAAGATATTGGTGAGACAAACAAGACTCTCGAAGAAGATACCTATGAGTACGTTCATTCATATTGAACAGCTCTATCTAAACCCAAACGAATAATCAGCATGAACTTTAATGTAAAAAGTTTCTTAGACAGAAATCTTCACCAAAAAGATCATCACATTGTTAACTATCATCATAAAATCGCATTATGTCGAACAGAATTTCTACCCTTTAAAGGATGATCATACGATTATCTTTGCAGATTGTTTTTTTGCAGAAATAGTTGGCTCACATGTGAAGTGTCGTTCGGTTAAGATTTATGAAAATGTTCCATATGAGTCCAAAACTTGTAAGCAAACATCCCCATATGAGGAAATAAAGACAGAAACTGTCAAAATGACGTTTGCAGATGTTACTTATCAAGATATTGGTGAGACAAACAAGACTCTCAAAGAAGACACCTATGAGTACGTGCATTCATATTGAACAGCTCTATCTAAACCCGAACGAATAATCAGCATAAACTTGAATGTAAAAAGTTTCTTAGACAGAAATCTTCACCAAAAAGATCATCACATTGTTAACTATCATCATAAAATCGCATTATGTCGAACAGAATTTCGACCCTTTAAAGGATGATCATACGATTATCTTTGCAGATTGTTTTTTTGCAGAAATAGTTGGCTCAAATGTGAAGAGTCGTTCGGTTAAGATTTATGAAGATGTTCCTTATGAGTCCAAAACTTGTAAGCAAACATCCCCATATGAGGAAATAAAGACAGAAACTGTCAAAATGACGTTTGCAGATGTACCTTATCAAGATATTGGTGAGACAAACAAGACTCTCAAAGAAGACACCTGTGAGTACGTGCATTAACGGCGCTTCAAATTCATATTTAACAGCTCTATCGAAACTCAAACGAATAATCAGCATGAACTTGAATGTAAATAGTTTCTTAGACAGAAATCTTCACCAGAAAGATCATCACATTGTTACCTATCATCATAAAATCGCATTATGTCGAACAGAATTTCGACCCTTTAAAGGATGATCATACGATTATCTTTGCAGATTTTTTTTTGAAGAAACAGTTGGCTCAAATGTGAAGAGTCGTTCGTTTAAGATTTATGAAGATGTTCCATATGAGTCCTAAACTTGTAAGCAAACATCCCCATATGAGGAAATAAAGACAGAAACTGTCAAAATGACGGTTGCAGATGTACCTTATCAAGATATTGGTGAGACAAACAAGACTCTCGAAGAAGACACCTATGAGTACGTGCATTCATATTGAACAGCTCTATCTAAACCCGAACGAATAATCAGCATGACCTTGAATGTAATAGTTTCTTAGACAGAAATCTTCACCAGAAAGATCATCACATTGTTAACTATCATCATAAAATCGCATTATGTCGAACAGAATTTCGATCCTTTAACCCTCGTCTACCCAGGGGGGCAACCCCCCCCCCCCTAAGGTTTTTTCCCCGCTGCATAAAGCAAAAACAACGGACCCTAAGTATTTATGTAATCTCTTTTAAATCCTTTGTGGTCATTTTGATGAAAAAATTAAGGCGGGTACCGCCTAAGGGTGGGGTTGTTGAAGCCCCAGAAAATGTTAAGTCGCCATTTTGACAAATATATGCATGCTATGAAGCTAAAACGTGCAGGACATGCTAGAATTATTATTCCCCTTCTTTATTAGCAAAGAAACCGATGAAATTACGTCATTTATAGCAAAGTTTCAATTTTGGTGGCCATTTTTGCCAATATTCCGATCCGATTTGTGATCTACATATAAGTATCGTTGGATAGGGGAGGACCATACCTATCTAGCAAAACCAAGTTCATAGGGGGTTCCGTTCCAAAACTTTAGGGGGGTTGCAACAACCTCCCCCTTGGGTAGACGTGTTCCAAAAAAAAAAAATAGCCTGGTTAAATAGCGAGGGTTAAAGGATGATCATATGATTATCTTTGCACATTTTTTTGGTAGAAACAGTTATATCATATGTGAAGAGTCGTTTGGTTAAGATTTATTACCCTCAAAATGCAAATCTATACGTTTTAGTACACAAAAAGACATGGTCGATTTTATTTTGCCACTATACTGAAGATCATCTTTGAGATCTGAATTATTTTAATTCACAATTACCTGCACTTACTAGTGTGAACAGCGCATTAGATAATTGTGAATTAAATATTAGGTAATTGTGAATTAAATAATTCAGAGCGATGATCTTCAGTACAGTGGCAAAAAATTAAATCGACCATGTCTTTTCTGTGCACTAAAAGCATAAATTAGCATTTTGAGGGTGATAAATTTTAACCAAACTACTCTTCACATATGAGCCAACTGTTTCTGCAAAAAAATTGTTTGGAAAAGATGTTTTCCATTTTTATGGCAAGAAATTCGTTACTCCGAGTTATGGTTCGATTTTTAGGAGGCATTTTGAAACCGACATTTGGAGTTTTGATATTTTTTGGTTAAATTTCATCCCTTTTCAGTTTTGACTTACTTGCCCATTATCAGAGGGTGATGAGCTGGTAATACACTCAAATCGGCGTTATCATTGATCGTGTTTGTTGTGCAGTTATTTTATACTGGACAAATTATTAAACATGTTGCTTTATCGCTCGTGATATTTGGTTTCACGATTGATAGTCTGAGGGTGATGTGCTGGTAACCTCTCCTTACATCCTTGCTGGGATCCTCATCCATCTTTTATTGCGAATTTATTTATGACATTAAAATCCTTTATCATTTGCAATGTTCACTTGTTTTAATCTTTTGTCATTGTGATAGTTATATCCATTATTTTTAATATATCTTGTTATTGACTATGGGTGATGTGTTGGTAACAACTCCCGTCAAATATGTGTACATACTTCTACTTATATTTCATATATTGTCATGATGATTTTATATATTGTGTATTTTTAAAATTGTAGCTTTTCAGTTTCTAGTACTTCTCGTGTATTATATTATTCAGAGCTAAGGACTTTCGATGTATTTAATATACCTGTACTTTTGAACTGTTATATAATACGTCTTTATATTGTATGTTTGCATGTGTATGTTGTTTAAGTTTGGGTAAAGCGCAACAATTAGTATGGCTTCAACACTAACAAATGAACACTCTTGGTGGTGCTTTGAATATTTTGTTTTCATGTTTTGATAGAGTATTTTCGTCAAAATATTAACCACAACACCAAGTAGCAAGAACATTCATTCATAGTATGACAAAATATTTTACCATTTCTTGCATATTCTAAAGAAACACATATACTTGAAATACTTTTTGTTATGACTTGAACTTCTCGAAATGAAATAATATAGATTGACGTCATATGCAACATTGAAGTCAATCACATGTTGTTAATAAAAACCGGATGTAATTGGTTATAAAGTCAACCGACTATCAAGGAAGTCCTGAGAAGGAGACCAGACAATGAACAATACTATTGCAATATGGATTTGCAGTTTAATCATTTATGTAGAAATGTTACCACCTTCCATGTGTTTATAAAATGTCGTGTAAGTAACAGACGCTAGGGCCTATAGGAAGTTTTCTATTGGCCATAGGTTCTTCATAAACAAGCATAATTGTATATTATCCTGTCAAACAGTGACAATTATTAAAGTATCAGACATACGTCCGTCATTTTTGTCGACAGTTTCTCTCCAAATTGTGTCTCGTGCAGCAATTTGTTTACATGGAGTAAACTGTTTATGCTGAATGAACATTCCATTCTAAATTTTCAACACCAAGCAAATAGTAAAAATTGTGACCTACTTAGTGCTTTCCAATGTTTTTTCCTAAGACAGTATTGATATTGATTTCTATTCATACACTCCGCGTGTGCTGCGCGTGTCACCTAACCAATTAGGACGCAAGAATATAAAGTACGCGGAGTGCAGTGGATTTTCACAATGCACTGCGCTTGTTGCGTTCCGGTTTGCGTGGCGGGCGTTTGGTGCGTATAATTGTTTCATTGTTTTTGTCGGGTGATTATTTATTTAGTTTTGAGAATGGATTTTGATGGTCATATTAAAGGTCTTATTTCTTTTCACAAAGAGATGCAATATTATTTTTCTGTCGTGTATGAATTAGATTAATAAATTTGCATTCCATTATGCTCGTAAAATGAGACAAAAATCAATGCACTTGCGGTAAATTTTGATTGCAGTCCAATGCATTTGGCCCTTACGGGCCTCGTGAATTGGACGCATCAAAATTGACCGCGCGTGCATTGATTTTGTCTCATTTCACTCGCGTATGAAATGCGCATTTATTAACCTATAATCAGTTTGTTCTTTTCATAGCAAGCTAATCTGTCCTTGAGATGATAGCAAAGTTTTACACAATGGTAAAAAATTCACACCATGTAAAAAAGATAGCACGTAAACATCATTTAGAATGAAAATTTACACCACGGATTGGAAATCGGACACCATGAGAAAAAATTTGAAAGAAAAGTCTACAAACTACAAAAATGACAAAGTATTTTTAACACTTTTACTAAGCTTGGTATGCAGAACAGGACTAAGTTGGTTGCCGGACGAAGTGGAATTTGATTCCTTAAAACAAAAAATGATCAATGATTCTGTGATGATAATTTATGTCCTTGCTTAAAAATATGTGCTGAAATTTCTATAATATGACAATTTGTCGATTTTGGAACATTGTTTTTTCCCCAAAATTGGACTGACTAAGTTAGGCTCAGATTGAACAATTTTTTGCTTTAAAAACAAATCAGATGTTTTAAAACAGACAAATGAATCAATTAATAGAAATATTTTCAGTATAAACCTTTATTGAAGAACAAAAATTATCGCTAGATTTTTCCCAAAATGTGTTACTTGTCAAAATATTAAATTTCGTTCGGGACTAACTTAACCTTTTTGTATATACAGACCTAAATGATTCACAAATAATCCCTTGTCTTTTACCAAGGTGTTTCCAAAAACGTTTAAAAGGTTTATTATCAAGAAGGGCAACCCACTCCCTGTGAACTAAAAATGGGCTCGCCCATTATTTAATTTTTTTTTTACTTTGCACCATGATAGAGTCTATTTTCACTAAGGCCCATACATTACGTAATTATGACGTACGTATAACGTATTTCCAGTCGAAAAACAAGACTCAGAGATTGGTGTCAAGTCATCATTGTTTTGGGTTTTTTTCAGCCACTAAAAATTAAATTAATAAAAGTAAACATTTCTGGCAGTGGAGTTACATGCTAAATACCACGTGTCCTAAAAATGGTTACATGTAGAAAAATGACCGTTTTCAAAAAGTATAGTAGTTGGAGAATTCAAACTTAGCATAACTTATGATAAATACCTCCGCTAGATGTTTGCAAAATTTTAATATCACAGCATTATTTTTTTGAGTTATCAACAAAGATAGATACCTATGTCAGAAACATGTTTATTCAAAATTCAACAAAATCGAAAGCATGTTCGTTTGATGCAATTTTAACCATCGTTTAACCCCCATGTGAACTTGAAATTGACAGACCCAAACTTAGGTTGTTGTATACCATTGTATAGGGTAGGGTTTTTTGTTCCTATTTATACCAAAATCATGAAAAGTCGACAAGCCGTTACGTAATTATGACGTTATAAATGTTATAAATTACTACAGTAATACGTGCTTATTATTTTGTTGAATTTCGAACAAATGCGTTTCTGACATAGGTATCTACCTTTGTTAATAACTCAAAAACTAATATTGCTGTGATATCAAAATTGTACATGTTCCTAGAAGAGGGTTTAAATATACTTTGTGCCAAGTTTCGTTTCTCTAACTATTATAGTTTTAGCACGTGGTCATTTTTCTACATGTAACCATTTGTTGGGACACCTGGTACAATGGTGTTCTTTAATTTTGACAAAATCTACGATGTTTGCCTTATTTTATACAATTATAAAATAAAAGATTAATGTGAAAAAGATATACTGTATTTGAGAGTGAAGCTTATCTAGACAGTAAACAATGTGAAAAATAAGAAAAAGAGTTTGAATTAATTAGCAGCAACTGATACCGAAGTGCTACTCATTTCCTTAGATTCGATTTAGATAATTTATCAGGAATTTGAGATGACGAATTCTCTCCAAGGACAAGGACATCTGACAGTTGGGAAGCATGTGTAACAGTTGCATAGTAGAAATCATGCAGTCCGTAAAATGTTACTCAAATAAAAAGCATTTATTCCTTATCTCTGAATACACGAATTTGTAAATACAAATTTTAACTAAACCAATGTAGTCATTTGAAATCTGTATATTGTTTAGCCATATTGAATCAAATTGTCAGTCACTTAATACCATTCTGAAATATACTAAGTAAAATATCTATAGTTAAATATTTAGAACAAAATCTTTTGTTAATGTCAATGCACTTAAAGCTTGTGTACATCTATTTTGTAATCGGTCAGACTTAGTCATTACGTTTGTCATAATGATAATGATATTGATAAGAAGGCTATTGCTCTGTGACGGTATAGCAGTATAGTCAAATGATTAGCTGTCTGTCACACCTGGACAATGAACCAGGTGATAGTCGAAAAGTTCTGATAACATGTTATATTTCCAATTATATGTTGATTCATAGTTATCGTTATAGTTATACCTACAATTAGCTTTACGTAAAGGGTTTATAAGGCTCATTCTCAGATAAAGCGTGCAACTTTGCCGTTTTGGTGTCGCTCATGTTCGTGTTACTAGTTTAGCGTTGTTAAGCCTATTACAAATAATTTGAGTGATCTAGTTAATACATTAAAGTCACATTAGTAACATGTGTGAAGTTAAACATTTTAGCATGCCAGGAAAGTAGATAACGATTAATCTGAAAATGCAAAATCGTTACTTTTCCCCATGTCGCCAGCCATACTTTTTACGTTTTATGTGGCCCCGTTCCTAAAATATTCGGGCATTTCAAACGCAATGCATATTTTTAATAGCCCGTAATAGGTATTAGTAATGACATATAAAGTTTAATTATATTAAGTATTTAATATGACATAATAGCTTTTTAAATCATGTCGCCAATATTGCAAACAGATACGAACCAAATTCTAAAATCGATAACAAAGTGTGAAAATCAATATGTTGATGGATGATTCCGCATTAGATTTATCAAGTAAACTTCAGTCTTGAATAACATATATGTTATATAGAATTATATATTAACAGTAATGATTTACAAGGATATTAATATCAAAAAAACCCTATGTGACTGTCACGTCGCAACAGATACGAACCACACATTTTGTCGCCTTTTCGCAAAACGCGGTACACTATGAGCGAAATAATACACCACAGTGTAGTATGTGTAGAGCTTCTAATTTAGTGTAAAGATCAAGTTTGTAAGAAAACTAATTTTCTCAATAATGAATATTTAAAAAAAGATTCCAACAGATACGAACCAACAGATACGAACATTAGGTATAGGGAATACAATGGTTAAAAATCAAGTATTTTTAAAACATATCCCATGCACTTTTTCTTCTTCAGAAGCCATAAGAGTTTATGATTTTGTATGTTTTTCTTGAGTTGTTAGTAGTCGAAATTTCAACATTTCTATAACCAAAGTTGCACGGTTTATCGGAGAATGAGCCATAAGTCAGTTTACTTATCGCTAGGCATCCCAATCCCAATTTGGGTAATCGTTCATTTTGATGAAAAAAGTAGGGGGTACCACTTTAGGTTGGGTTAGGGTAGGCCGTCAAAGTTCAGCTGAAAGTTCGGGTGTAGCCCTGGACAAAATCGAGTACAAATATAGTACAACATTCCTATTTGTGTACTCTAAATGTACTCAAATTGTACTTAAATGATGTTCCAAATGTGCACCTGAGGAATGTTGTACTATTTTTGTACTCGATTTTGTCCAGGGAGGGCACAAGGCTTAGCAGTGGGACAAAATTCAGATATAAATGAATCACTAGCAGATCAATATCTCTTTCCGCTACACGTAATTCGCATAAAGAATACAAGTATGCGTATTGAATACTTTACTTTCAATTAGACAGCATGTGTATGCAAGACTGACCATCGGAAGGCCTGTGTTGAGGCTATGAATACCTGAACGGCAAAGTTGTAAAAAAAAAATTCAGTAACCCGATTATTTCGGTGTCTTTACTCTTAAATCAATCTGTTGAACGTTTAAAATGAAAAGAAGTGAAGAAAAAAAAAGGTTGCTCGGGGACTCGAACTCGGCCGCAGAAAATGATATGACGCTGGATATGACATTGGTCTGATACAAATTTGTCATGCACAACGCTTTAGACCGCTCGGCCACACTTCTCGCTGTAAACACATGGGAATTTAACATTACTCATAGATCAATATAAGTTTGGCCAAAACAATATACTTCTTGTCGGTCTGTTTAATTCTGGCAGTTACGCCTGCGCGATGCATGAGGGCTTTGGATCGGTATTGTGCATAGTAATTACCTTTCGCGCTATGCAGTATGTTATACGAAACTGGCGAAAGAAATTATTAATGAGGACTTCATTCTATGTTGCTATTGTTGAACATGTACAATTCAATTCCTAATTTCGTTATTGTGAAGAATCCAACTCAATTGATTTTGATGTATTTGGTATCAAATTAATCCTTGATAAATATAATATCTCGGATTGGTCATAATATTGTACTAATGATTAAATAATTCAAAAAATCTTAGCTAGAACGACTATGCAGTTACGATATTCATCTGCAAAAACCTTTTTCAGCATTGAAAATGTTAACTTCTTGAATCGATATCGTGACGTCAAAATGGAAACATTTGTATAGCCGTGGGTGCTTTCAAGAGACTGTCGTCACACGTGGTGATTCCTTAATATAGTACAAATGAGTACATTTATCGATGAGCACCGGAATTTTGTCTCGATATCAGTTGTTTCTAAGGTTTGTGAGGGGGGTTGGTGAGGTTGGCCCAGGAAACTTTAAAGTTGCCATTTTGAACAATTTATGTATGCTATGAAGCTGAAACTTGCAGGGCATGTTAGAATTATCATTCCCCTTCTTTATTAGCAAAATTGTGATTTTGGTGGCCCTTTTTGCCAAAATCCCGATTTTCAGATCCGGTCGAACTTTATGACGCCATAATTACGTAACACCTTGGCCGAATTTTAAGATCTTGGTACAAGTTCATAGGGGGGGGGGGGTCCGTTCCAAAAATGTAGGGCCCTCGAGTATACGTGTTACAAAAAATTGCCTGGGTAGACGAGGGTTAAAAAGAGAGGTTTATCTTATTGAAGTGGGTGATGGTGTATTTAATTTGTAAATAATGTTTTCACACTACACACCCAACTTAATTATTTATATATCATATTTTCCTACCACAGAAAGAAATGCTAGATGTTCCGTCCATGGTACATATAAGTTGGTTAATATCAAGAGGAGGGCGGATTACTATGATTATATACGTGTAGATTCGGCATTGAATCATCGTTCAAAGTATTCTTTAACAGCGCCCTTCTTTTATGTATGTTTTACAGAACGTGTAACAGAATTAACATTACGCCTACAGTTCCTCATAGGAAAAGTACAACATTTACCCGGTACCACAATAGTAGATACAAATCTTTTGGACTGAACAACCAGGAAGAATTTATAAGAGATTCAATTGTAATTATAATCTTATGTACTTTATCTACCAATTATAAAAGTCTTGGGCCGTATTCATAAAGCGCACTTAAGTGCAACTTTTCTAAGGGATTCCCTTAAATCTGCTGAATTTTAAGACAAACTCTTATTCACAGTTAACTGAACAAATATTTAAGGGGATACCTTAACTCTTATCATTTTAAGGGCAACTTTTAAGGGGATTAAGGTGACATTGGAGCACCCTTAAAAGTTGCCCTTAAGTCACATGGGTATTCTATAGCATATATTTTACATAATTTGCTTTTTAATAGAAGAAAACACTTCAGGTGTGACATATGAGAGTCAGTTTAACACTTTTGAAATAATTTGTACAATTAATAGTTAGCATTTTTGTACTTAAAATTACATTTAAAAAGAACAAAAATGACACACTGCAATAAAGCAGAAATTGAGCTTCAAAGTTAAGGGGATCACGTAAGTGTAAGTTTAACACTGAAGTTTAACACTTACACTTAAAGTGTAAAATTGCACTTAAGTGTAAGGGAGTTTTTATGAATGCGGCCCTGACAAAACAAAATATCTCTTCACAGGTTGGAATTCAGGGGTTGAAGTACGTAACGGTATTTTCTAACAAACTGTATTGTTTTTGTATTTCATGTTCGCGCCTCGGAATAGTACTACTAGATTGATGGCGCATTACAAATGATTATTATTATTATTATTATTATAAACCAACCACATACCAAGAAGTGTCTACTTTGCTCTCGAACTTCTTTATAAGCGAAATGGGTGACATTCGGGTGATAATTTGAACTTTATAAGCGATAAAAATCAAAATATTGTACAATCTTTTGCTAAGAATTAACATTTTCAGGTCGGCCATGATTAATTTACACCTTCAGATTTCTAAACCGGTCGCGTAAGGCACTGGAGCACAATTAGGCCACAACTTTTGTGCGGCCGGCCACAACCTAGTCACAGCCTTAATTTTCCAAATTTGCAACTGTAGACTTGATTATGCACTTCCGTGGCCAGGTTGCGGTCGCCCGCACGACGTTGTAGCCTTATTGTCGTCCATGTAAGACATCATGTGACCTGTTTTGGACCCATCAGAGGACCAAACTTCAGTCGATTTCCAGAAGTCAAGTTATGGTCCCTCAAATTTTGTAAGGGCATAAAAAGTATAACTGAGATAAACGCGTTTAAAGATCGGTAAGCCTAATACCGTATCCATTCGTACAATTCAACTAATTTTTTAAATACTCCAACTTTTAATAGTTTTACAAATCACTCTACTCTATGATGAAGCATTATAAAAGTTTTTGGCACACTGGTATGAAATAACCCAGTGCTACAGTGACATACATTCAGAAAATACATAGTTGAATTGGACGAGTGAATAGGGTATTTTCTTTTTATTGTATTAAAAGTATACAGTTTTATTTCATGTTTCCTATCGTTTTCTTAAAACGAAACTTTGCTGGTATATTGTAGTAAGCACAAGGCAAGGATTGTGAATTTGTTAAATTGTCATATTCGGTAAATTATTAACTTGACATGTAAAAACGGGCTGGACAGCCATTATGTTTAGCAGCAGGTGTAAAGATAACATTGGTTATATTAAGTAGAATTGTAAATTACCAGATTACGTGCAAAATTCCACACTTTAAAATAAAATATGTAGTTCAGCAGTTTTAAAAAATAAACTTGCATGTTCCATTAATTTTGCTTGGTTGTTGTTTTTTTCTTATTTTTGCATTGTATTGGTTGTTGTTGTTGTTGTTTTTTTTTTTTTTTTTGGTGTTGTTGTTGTTTTTTTGTTTTTTTGTTTGTTTGTTTTTAGGTTATCGTATATTGTATTACTAAATGTATCTATTAATTCTTTTCAGCTAATTATGCTTTAGAAATGTGATTTATCGTCATATTATTAGTTTTGACATTTCAGTATTACGTAGTCCTACTCATACCCTGTTCATGATATGGCTATATGGATATACATGTATCTAATTGAAACATCAAATGTCAAGTGTGATTGAATACTCCAGACACCCCATCGAATGACCATAACGACTTCCTGTTAGATTGTATCAGATCCATCACTTCCTTTCGAAAACGTCAATTGGCTCAACACATATCCCATTAGTAACAACATTTAATGTCATGGTTTAAAACTGGCAAAGTATTTAGTTTTAATTATCAAATGTGTTTGCATGGAACATAAATACGTGCGTTTTGATTGGGAAATGATTATTTTCATTCCATTTATTTTCTGATGTACTTTGTCATATTTCTGTAGCCTGCTGGGAGGAAATGTCATAAAATGATCTAAATATGAACTTGAATCTGAGTTTGATAGCTCATTTATCAGGGTGTATATGCAGAGCATCTCCCAAGATTTCATCACTTCCTTTCGAAAACGTCAATTGACTCAACACATATCCCATTAGTAACAACATTTAATGTCATGATATAAAATTGGCAGTATATTTAGGTTTATTGAGCCAATTGGCGTTTTCGAAAGGAAGTGATGGATCTGAAAACATAAATACGTGCGTTTTGAATAATGAATCAATCTGGTTTTAATGTTAGATCTAAGAATCGTGTCATTTTATAAACTCGCCACAAACCAGTGCCACACAAAGAAAGGTATTCTTATAGATCCTTCAGTAAATAACAAGAGGAGTGTTAGACAACGACGCATGACCGACAGTCAATAGGCCAAGCGACCACGTTACCACGTGCCTCACATGATCATGCTTTGTATACTTTGTATTTCTCGGTTCTCTTAATCTTTCCAGTCGATAAACCCTAAATGGCAAGGCCAATTGAAGCTTAAATTTAATCAAATTTAGATATATTGCAAATGATGTTCTTTAGTATTTAGTCATTTAGCTATTTAGACTGCCCCTCTAGGAAAACAGTCAAATTTCATACATAAAATTTGTCTATAAATACAGTAAGAATTTATTTCATAAAAGTGACTTATCTAAGAAAATTCAATCTATACATGAAGAACAAAAAATAATTTAAAAAAACAGTTGCGCTCGGACTCGAACCAGTGATCTCCTGATTGGTACTCCGACGCTCACCTGACCAAACTATTGAGTCAGTCTGATTAAGCTGGGATAATTAAGCATCATAGAAACATATAAAAGTACGCCCTCACTTCGTGTGCAGGGCAGAAATGCGAAATGTTATTTGACATAATTTGACCTTATTGGACCAAGACCCAAGAAGTCTTACCTGTCGCTTGATTTGCTAATAAGTAGGGCAAGATTTTCATGTAGACAAATGTTAAAGCTTTCATTTCAAATTATATCAGGTCCAGAAAAGTAGATTTAAGATAAAACGCTTGGATCAAATTTCACCTCAATCAAGGAAAATAAACACTTGCCAAATTACACCAAATTGCACATATATTCCCCAAAATTTATTTTTCTTTTAAATTTTAAAAATGTTTTCACATCATTAATGCCTCTATGTGCAAATTTGTTTTTGTATTCTATGATATTTTTACGAGTTTACAGGCTTTTAAAATTACAACATTAAGCCTCATGAATATTCATCCCCGTCTCAAAAACGATCTTTCCCATATTTTCCCATGAATAAAAAAATAAAATAAACGACTTTTCAACAAGGTGAGTACTGGCTGGCTCAACAGGACATTATGAGGTATAAGTTAATTGCAATCATCTTAATTTGAATTATTTTAAAAGGTAGTAAATAAGTTGAATTATTAGTTTCTCTATTCAAGTGATAAGCAACGATTCAAATCCGTGACGCCTCGGAAAATGGATTAGTTTACATATAGTGGAGTGCCACGGTCTATACACCCAACGGGTCTCGTTCAACTGTTCAATGCTACAAAAAAATTAGCCATCAAAACCACCTTGATAAACTATTTTAATAATTATCATAGCGTAATCAACCTGTTCAAAGTGTGTCTGATTAATTATGTCTCAAAAACAAAGCCAAACTATCCTGCTATTTTATGAATATCCCTTTTGCAATCATAAGAATTTGCCCAAATAAGACGATATTGGTACCCGTAACACATTGCCTCATTTGTGTAACATATTATAAAGCGTGTTTTTAGATTTGCCGGGATTAAGCAACATATGATCCAATGCTGTCAAAAGGTTTTGTTCATTACAATCTAATACTTTCAGCATACCAACACAACGACAGCGACAAATCTAG
>JXSR01S009416.1:5248-24529 GCA_000969725.1 Ophiothrix spiculata
AAATTAATTTAGCTGAAAATGTAAATTTTGTAGACTTTTTCATTGACCTCCAATGCAATGTTTCACGCCAGGGAGTAACATGGAACAGCCTCAATTGACCAATCAGAGAACAGGATTCAAGTCTGTGACATCAGTGCGTCCGACAGAATTGTAAGAAATCTAATAAGCCATAAATGAGCGCTTTGAGACTTGTGGTTGCAGAGATACATCAATTTTATTGCTTGAATTTTTGGGCCCTATAACAACAGAAAAACTGTGCAAAAAGAGGGTGATTAAGTCAAATTTCATGAAAAATAAGGCTTTCAGTCAAAATCTAAATGGATCCAAGTAAATACTATAGATTGAGAAAATTAATAATGGTTTCTTTTTAAAGATTAAATGATATAGTTTTACATAATGAGGGGGGATATGAAGTGCGCCACCATTGGTGATGTATTTATAAGTAACTATATTAATGTGACGTCGTTTGGCGATACCATTATTTCATAGGTGTTTGACTAATCCAGCCACGGATTGAAACCAGGCGCTGCAAGGTCATAATTAAAATCACCCCTTCAAATTAGTGGATTAAGCTATAACATTCAAGGCTATATTGGTGATGTAATCATCAGGGTCATTATTATGGGTCAGTTGTTTGGCGTACGGTAAGTGTGCAACTGAATTTAAATAGCTCCCCGCGCGATCCGGTTGAACAAAGTGAACCGGATCGTGTTTTGCGATCAAGCATGATCGAGCGAGGTGAACATGTGTTAAGTTAAAAGTCATGATTTCAAGAAATTGGAAAAAGGTCAAAATAATTTGACCATCAAATAGGATTGAGAAAACGTTCATTGACCGGTCCATGTTGACATTCTTAGCTATTAAAATGAGGTGCTTGTAGATAGTTTGGTAAACAAAAAAAAATGTTTTATTTGGATTGTCATTAAATTAGTGCTATTTTAAAGAGCTAAGTGAAAGAAAACTAATAAGCCATAAATCAATTTTGTCGGGTTTTTGGTTGCGGAGGTAAATTGTTTTTTGACGCAACTTTTAAATTTGAGCCCATGATATAGCATAAATACATGTAGGCCTATAATCATTAAATAATGTATGTGCATGACGACTGAACTACCACCGTACTGACGGATAAGGTCAGTGTTTTTAACGATATTGTAAATTCATATTTGTGTGTAAAATTTTAGAATATAGTTCAAAAAATAATGCAATTAAATATCCCGAAATGATTTTTGCAAAATCCGCTAAGAAAATTTGTAAATAGCTCAAAGTTGTTGAAATTACCTTACGAAAAATCTGTATATGATGCCATCTTTGTTTCCATAATAGCCTAAGTTCGTGGCCTCCAACTTACGTACACGGCATGGTCAACTGGCGTAATCTTGCTCGAGAAACACAAGCCAAAAAAACTTCGTTTTTGGCTTGAGACATAATGGCCATTTGTGCATAAATCGAAAAATACAAATGGTACTTGAAAAAACAGAAATGTTTTATTCCATATTCATGAAAGGAACCTTTTTGAATTAAATTTATGAAAATCACACTGTTCGGATCAGAGAAATTAAACGGTCTGTTGGTTTGCTAACCTCGGTTACGATTTGGCATACTCCATGAACTTAGGACAATTTGAAAATATGGCTACTTGTGTGATTTAAATCCTGTTTTATATTTTTAGTGGTATACTTTTTTCCATTGTTTTTATTTATGCAGACAGGCATCATAGTAAACTTACTTTTAAAACTTACTTAACCATTTTATCTGCCATTTTGATTTTTTTACGGCCCATTTAGTGCTTGGTGTCCAGCACTTTTAAGGTGAAAAAATGTGACATAGATATACCACCTTTGCAAAATACAAATATTTTCCAATGAAACAGAAAACAATATAGTTATTTTACATTTTATTCTGTGTATTAAGGGCCCTGTCAACCCTTCATTTTCAGAAATGGGTTATGGACTGTTACTCAGCGACGGATAATTAAATCCAAATCAAAGTACACATTTCTAGAACTGGATTTGCATACTGACCATGATGGTCAGCTTATTTTTGGACCAAAATGTAAAAATTATTGCCCTAAGTTCCAAAAAAGGTCAAAAAATCATGTTTTTGGCCCGAAATTTTACGGGAAAGCTATCTAAATTTTGCTTTGGTAAAATTTTAAACCATTTTACTTTTTAGAATCTAGAAAGCAATATCTAGGAACGCATTTCTCAAATGTTTGATTTTTATCTTATTTTTTGAAATATTGCCAAAAATAGGTCAAAATGTGGCATATTTTGCTAAAAATGGTGTCAGGAGTGGGATTTTTGACATTTTTTGTACCAATTTTTGGTGATATCTCAAAAACTAAGAAAAAAATCAAAAATTTGAAAAAAGCGATCCGAGATATTGCTTTCTTGATTCTAAAAATTAAATTGGTAAAAATTTTTACCAAGGCAAAATTTAGTTAGCTTTCCCGTAAAATTTTGGGCCCAAAGCATGATTTTTGGACCCTAGGTCCAAACTTACGCATTTTGGTCCAAAAATGACCTAACCATCATGTTCAGGATGAAAATCCACTTCTAGAAATGTATACTTTTATTTGAAACTAATTATCCGTTGCTGAGTTACAGAGCAAAAAACATTTATGAAAAA
The DNA here is from genome assembly GCA_000969725.1 of Ophiothrix spiculata. Taxonomy (NCBI): domain Eukaryota; kingdom Metazoa; phylum Echinodermata; class Ophiuroidea; order Amphilepidida; family Ophiotrichidae; genus Ophiothrix; species Ophiothrix spiculata. Next base: position 7,877 of record JXSR01S009416.1, read on the forward strand.
AGCCTTAACAGGCCCCTTAACATCGATATTCACTAAGAAGAACCTTTAAATGTAAAAGAAACTGGTGATTAGAAAATTTCGAGAAGTCAAAAATCAACTTCCCTATGCTACATGCGGTGTCCAGAGAAAATCACTATGTAGCATAGGTAAAATCAGTTCACCAACAATACATGTATAACTTTAATTTATTCATTTCATGTTTTTATTGAAGCAATCTGGCATATTTGAAGTTTGACCAACTTTAATGCCAATATCTCAAGTGGTTTCCAAATTTTGCGAGAAAATATCTTTGATTTTATGCACGGTGTCCAGAGTAGCATCGGTAGATTTCAAACCAGTACACTTGCATTTTAGCAAAGCTGGTACACATACTGACATTAATATACCTCTTTTCAAAAGACTTTGGGGAGTTGTTCTCTAGGAGACTTAAATTCAGAAGTTGCTCCTTTGTTAAAGATTAAAAATATGGCTAAAGAAGCGCGGTGTCCATGGTGTAGCATCGGTATAAAAATGAAATAATCCAAACCATACTTTAAAAAAGATCAAAAAATGATAAAAATCACTCACTGCAAATGTAGCTGGTACCTAGCCTTGATTCAAGGCTGACAGACCTGTCTTGGGATGGTAAAAATATGGGGTTTTTTTCTTTTTCTTTTTTTCTGTTTTCTACTTTATGGGTCTGGAGATAATAAAATATGGCCATTTTTCTTTCTCTTAGTTTTCCACTTCTTTTATCCTTCTTTCCTATTTAAAAAAATTTATACAAAAAGAGAAAAAAAAGAAAAAGAAAACTTTTGCTAGCTGGATTTATATTAACATTAGTCTAGTGAGAACAGCTAAAAAAATCTCAAAACTTTCATGACCAAACACCTCTGGAAACATGGCAAACCTCCCCTCCAAGCCATAATAATATTGGGTTTAAAAACTACCCTGATATCATTTCTTTCTCTATGAGAATTAACATTATAACTGCATATTGAAATTCCCTGGTATATTCCAACTCTTTCTGGTTACCCATGCTGAGCTGAAAAATCATAGGGAGGATAAGATATAATATAGACGAGCCAGGAAGTAATATAAAACAGGATTTTTAATAGTGGTTAACCTTGAATGGTATCAGGGTAATTTTAAACACAATCTGGTCTAAAATTATGGCTTGAATATAGGATGAAAACTGCTGGTCATTTTAAAAGTAGATACTATATAGTAGATTCGGAAAAGAAACTTAGATAATAATAGAAAAGAGAAAGAAGAAGAAAGAAAATATTTTACCGTCTCCGGCCAAGTCAGCCTCGTGTCTAGGCTAGCTGGTACCCAGCCCTATACGATAAACAAATTTGAAGTCTGTGCTAATTATAACTCGGGCTACTGCAAATGCAGCAAATATCGTATTCTACAATGTGGTAAACAATAACATTTTCCATACGCCAGTCTACGTCTAGTCCTGGGGTCGATTTCACTAACATTACGATGCATCGTAGCTAACGAAGGGTTCAGCTTGTAATTATATATTAGTATTATTAGAGACGTGAAAACTTGCCCGAGAAACACAAGCCAATGAGGTAAGCTGTATATTAAACAATAACATTTTCCATACGCCAGTCTACGTCTAGTCCTGGGGTCGATTTCACTAACATTACGATGCATCGTAGCTAACAAAGGGTTCAGCTTGTAATTATATATTAGTAAATTATTAGAGACGTGAAAACTTGCCCGAGAAACACAAGCCAATGAGGTAAGCTGTATATTAAAGCCTATCACATAACAGTAATTTGTGCATAAAATGAAAAATACTATTTTGTACTTGAAAAAACAGAAATTGCTTTTTCCATATAGTCATGAAAGGAACCTTTTGAATTTATGAAAATTGCACACAAAAAACCCAGCCTCATTTGAAAAGTTGAAGTCCAATTGGAACCAAACTTGGTTTATGGATATAATATAAGAACCCTCATATGATAATGTATCAAGGTCAAAGGTCATATGAGGTCAAGTTATAAAAAATGCTAAAAATGTCATTTTGGTCTAATTTGAAATGTTTCTCATATGCAATTGATCTTACTTTATCTTTCCTTCTTTATTTCTAGGCTTGACCAAATTAGTGCTGTGAGAGTGGCTTATGTCTCAGTTTTCTGGCAGGGACAACTCAAAAGGTCTAGATAGCATACAATGGCCCAGTGCTGATGCACATCTCAGACCAACCACACACAGGTAGGTTGCTGTTAGTCCTGGCACCATGACTTGACTTAGGGTCGGTTCTTAGTTACTTCTTCCCATAGAATATTCTATGCCAATTTTGTGCAATATTTATTCGTTATTCAATAAACTCTCACGCATATCTACATGTATGTAATAACGACTATTTCATGATAGAATATTCTACACGGTGGCGAATATTCTACACGATATCATCAAATCCCCGTTCTAATCCCAAGGTGCATTTTAGGGTATAAGGGAAACAATTTAAACACGGATAGTTGTTGCATAGAATATTCTGTCTGCCAAAAACTTTGAACCAACCCTTAGTGTCAAGTCATGGGAAATGCTATGTAGTAAAACTGCCATTTAAGCATGTCTGTACGGACCATCTTAGGACTAAGTCCACACCTCAAATTCAGCCAAATATTGAAGCTGTTCAAAAATTTTATAATTAGTAAGCTCCTTGAGTCTTGTGCATCTCATGATAGGTGGTTTGTTAACATTTAGAATGTGTGATTTTTGGGCCTAAACTTACCTTGTATGTTGTAACATTGGGTTTCCGAATTTGACAACCTCAACTTTGTTTTCGTCCAGATTTTGGATGATAAATTTCATGAATTGGTTTTAAATTAGGTTTGTAATGATTCTACACTATTAAAAGATGTTGCCTATGCTGAGTGGAATTTTTTTAGTTTTTTATTTTTCAAATATTTCATGTCAAAACTTAGAAAGCTTAAATGGCCAAAGTATTACGCATTATTCCTGTGACATAGGACCTATAGAAATAACAATAGCCAATGATAAAAGTTCATGATGGTCCATGGTCACAGCTCTGGGACTAGGTTGCTGTGAAAGTGGCTTATGTCTCAGTTTTCTGGCAGGGATAACTTAGATGTGAAAGGTCTAGATAGCATACAATGACCCAGTGCTGATGCACATCTCAGACCAACCACACACAGGTAGGTTGTGATGAGAGTGGCCTATGTCTCCGTCTCCTGGCAGGGATAGCATACAATGGCCCAGTGCTGATGCACATCTCAGACCAACCACACACAGGTAGGTTGTAGTGAGAGTGGCTTATGTCTCGGTTTCCATACAGGGACTACTTAGATGTGGAAGGTCTAGAAAACATACAATGGCCCAGTGCTGATGCACATCTCAGACCAACCACACACAGGTAGGTTGTAGTGAGAGTGGCTTATGTCTCGGTTTCCTGGCAGGGATAGCATACAATGGCTCAGTGCTGATGCACATCTCCACACAGGTAGGTTGTAGTGAGAGTGGCTTATGTCTCGGTTTCCATACAGGGACTACTTAGATGTGGAAGGTCTAGATAGCATACAATGGCCCAGTGCTGATGCACATCTCAGACCAACCACACACAGGTAGTTTGTAGTGAGAGTGGCTTATGTCCCAGTTTCCATGCAGGGACTACTTAGATGTGGAAGGTCTAGATAGCATACAATCACACACAGGTAGGTTCAAAGTTTTATTAAGCGTAAGCTAGGTTCCTTTTACCCTCCCCACCCCTCAATTTTCTAGTTTTGACTCCTAGTCTATTCCATACACCAACAACAATACCAATATTATTAAATTAAAACACTAGAGGCAACCAAATCTGAAGGCTTACTTAGAGGTGGGATTGGTTATATAAGAACCCCATTGTCCATGATTGGTTTAGGCGACATTCAACTTACATGTAAATGGCAAGAGGGGTAATTGATCTCTTTCTTCAAAGTTCAAAGACCAAGGTAGGTGATTCTTTATGAATAAAATTCTTATTGGTTTCTGGGTAATAAACAGACCATGCAACCCCTTAGCTCTCAAGGCAAACAAGATTACATTTATGCCCATTGTTGGTAATTTCAGATACCAGTACCAGAAGATCAGCAGTGTGAGGTGTTTTCATTTTGCTTTGAACAGATCTTTGTTAATCATTCACTTTTAAGTAATTATTTGCTTTGTTCCACAGTGAGATATCTTATGTTGTGTCTGTAGCTCCATACTGTAAAGAATCCAAAGAAATAGTCCAGAATACCCCATCACCGGTGTGTAATTATAGCTGGGTCAATCAATCTGATACTTCACCACCACCAGCATTAGGACCAGTACCACAAAGGTGAGTAAGAGATACGCTGGTCCCGGGCCTCTTATGTCTTCAACAACTCCACACTGACATAAGACGCAGGTATCCGCTAATGAATCTAAGCACTTGATTGGCCCGTGCCCTGAAGGCATTTGTTTTCCGCGTCAAACACACAACATGCGTGACACATTGGTGATTGCTCGAATGCTTGTAACGCGTTGTTAAACGCGGGGCGCCATGCAGAGGTCGCGCATGTAAATATCGCCATTTTGTCAACCTCTTCACCAAAGCCTTCCAATCACGAACGTTTGCCGTGTAGTTTGATAGGGCGAGTGAGCCGTCAAGTTGTGTAATTCTACTGGTCAAAATTTTGACTAATTTTGATTAGCCAATACCTGCGGTGATGGGCAGTCTGAACCATATAGTGAAGCGCCCACATCGAGGGTACCAGCGTAAGTAAGAGACTGATACTTTTTTCTGCTTGTTAAAAAAACCCTGGTTTTCTACTTCACTCTTATCTAGCCCTTTTTTGATTTTTAGTTTGTTTTTTGGTATCCACTATGATCATGTTGTTGTAATCGGTTGCCAGCTGGCGAGGTGCGCAACCGTCATCTTCTACTGGAACCAGGGGCAGCGCCGCCATTCAGATGGCAATTGCCTCTTAAAAGAATAACAATATTGTAAAAAAGATCGAAAAGTAAAGGAAGGAGAGAGAAACCAGAGAAAGGAGAGGTGGAGAAAAATGTGAAATGTTTGATAATCTTAAAATAAAAATTTACTTTGCATCAAATAGTTTTTTAATTTACTAAATCGAATACTGGTATTATTAGATGCCTGTGCGCTTGTGAGTCTTCTGTTGTCAGTTTTTAAATGCAACACAATTGTTGCAATGTTATCTGATTATTGGAATAGCGGAAAAATTGCTGAGGTGTAATCATGTCCTATTTGAACTTTCAGCTGCCAGTTGTCTGTGATCTTGATTAAAGGTCATGTTGAATAAGCCTAGTTGTGTAATGATTATGCATGTACTCATTGATAGGCTCACAGCTCTATCAAATATAAATTATTTATTTACATGTAGTGTTAACCTACAGTTTGGTCTTAAATTTATCTTTTTTACACTTATTTTACCTTAAGTAGTTTGTACTGTATAATGACTTGTCAATTTTATAATATTCTTGATAAATTTGGTCCTTGAATTTGATTTAACAAACTCTCTTGTCTAACTTTTCAGAGATCCTGACAAAGAACTCACCATGGATGATGACTGGGATCCCATGAAGGACGAATTTGAGTCTAAGAAATTCAACTCTTATAACAAAGGCCCAGTTGCTGGCCTCTCTGGAAGGTGGGTCATTACTGAATATATGGCATACTCTGTCTGAGTAAATTGGTCGATTTTGCTAAATACCCATCTTTTGGTGATCTTGTAGCATACTTGTGCTTTTTAAGTCTGAAATTCTTGCAGAAAAGTTAAAAGCACAAAATTTGAAATAACGCAAAGTCTATCAGGAATGTTGTCCTCCAGACACAGTTTGCGTGTGAAAGAAAATGCATACTCTGTACATATGCAACAGGTGCAGATTTACGCGACCTACCAGAATATTGGGCTAAAGTCCGGAGGTACAATAACTCAGCTCCATGACCGACAACAGGATGGCAGCAAGGGCAGATTCACCTTTATAATTTCCTGGGTTAAACATTAAAATACAGGATAACAGAATAGGGAAATATCTGGGTTATTAGTTTACTTTTTTTGCAAATGCAATTGTGCAGGTTGTGCATTTTCAGGCTGACAAGTTTCCCTCGTACAAAGATGGCATTAATCCAAAAGTTGCTGCTGGTACTTTAGATATTTGACATTGTCATTTCCTAAGGAAATGCTCTATTTTTCTAAGAATCTTTTCATTCCAAACACAACAACCACTCTTTAATAAACAGATAATGTGATATATAGGTGCGTTTGTGGGGAATTGTTTCAGCAGGTTTCAAGTTTCAATGAAATGAAAAAAATATAAATAAATGTTGTTAACTCTTTTCCAGACATGATACCAATCTGTCCAGTAACAGAAGCGATAAATGGCACCGACTTCATGTTGGGGGTCTACCAAAAGAAATGACAGAGGTGAGCCAAGACTGTCCATGCCAACACATTTGCTTCCCCAACAGATAATCAGGATAGCTATTTGTTCAAAGTAGTGTAAATTTCTCGGTATTGACTGTATTGTGTGCAAGGTAAAAATTAAAAGCAATTGCCGTTGGTGCTCCACACTGTCGCAATGGTGCTCTTAAAAGCTCAACAAAATCTAGAGCAGTCACTGCCATACACTTTTCAAAATATTCAAACTGGCAGTCGCAGCTAAATAAGCATCTAGTAGAAAAAAGTTGAACAAATTGCAAATCAAAATTAATACCCCGTAAAATGTGATCAAATTCAGGCAATACAAGAATTTATGTTGCCTCGTGGGATAAAATGTATCACTTTGTAGATAAGAATACCAACTGAAATAAAAACATAACTTATGTAATCCATAAAATGAGGTAAATGTCTTCTTAAAATGGCCCAAAAATGATTTTAAAATTAATGAGGTAATTTAAGAAGAACAAATTCACTTCCTCCAATATCATTAAGCTTAGTTGGTGGAGAGTAAAACTCATAACCCTAACTCCCAAAATGCTTAAAAATCTGATTACGTCATATAAAAATTTCTGTTTCCCCTGGGATTCAAATCCCCGACCTCTCGCATCCCGATCTCATGTCGACCTATGGCAAGCCATCGAGTATGGTCTGCCATGGCAGCCTTAAGCGAATGGACTTGGGCGAATTTCTTGATTTTTGCTTATTTGATTTTGTTGGACTGTGACGTGTTAGGGTTAATGCTCACATTTAATGTTTAATTCATATCCTAGGTCTGTATCCTGGATCTCCAGTGTTTTTTTTCTAACAGTCAGGCTAAGACAAGAGTGATAGGGAGGGGCCAAGTGGTGACTAATGGTTCATTCAGATTCGTGTCGATAATATGCATCCAGGGTTGTCACTACACCGGGCGGTGGTGGGCGGGACCACCCGGCACTCTTAATTTTCACCCGGCTCTCAGGTTGATTTTGAGTCAAATTACCCGGCACTCGAGGCTCAAAAAATACAAAATCAATGAAGAATCAATAAAAAATTGAACAATTATTATAAAAATTTCTATTTTCTTACTGTTTCACACAATTTTACCCGACACTTTAAGTTGCCGGGTGACAACCCTGTATGCATCAATCAACGCACAAGTCTTTACACGCACTATGCATGAGGAATAATGTGTGTAAAAGATTGCGCGTCAATGGGCATCTTGCGATGCATATCGACAGACTCTAAATAAACCATTTGTGACCAACCTAAAAGTACTTTCAAAGACTAAAGCAGACCTGCTGCACTATGTATGTTGATTAACCCAGTCTAGAGGCCCTAAAACTAAACACATAGGATCAAAAATAACAGAATTGGCAATGGCAATATTATTTAAATTACAAAATGTAAAATGGCAATGTATGGATACATGTTGAAAGCATTTCTATTTTAAAATTTGTCTTACAGGATGGTCTTGAAAAATTTGTTGGACAAATTTGCCCTGTACGAAATGTGAAGGTTATCAACCCAACCGATGAAACCAAAAAATTTGCTTTTGGGTAAGTCATTTATTGGGTGCTTCAAATTGTTAAAAATTGTATGCCAAATCAAGAACAGCATTGTTGCAGCACCATGAGGTAAATTTACTGGTACATCAATTATTTTTGCTACATCTCGCTGTATGTCAACACAATTTGATTTGAAATATATTTAAAACACCCCACTGCAGATTCTTGCAGCAGAGTGCAGTGTTGTAAATAACGCACTACGCAGCACTTGGTTGCGGCGTACAATGAGCAGACGGTGTGGTTAAAAGCGCCAGTTAATATAGGTCAAAGCATTTACAAAAATATTTGAGAAGCCATACATGACACATTATCAAATAAAATATCTATACACATGCAAATTAATCAAATTTGTTGCGTTTAAAACAATTTATTGTGAATTAGCAAAATTAAAATGTCACATAAGCTCAAACTTCGACAAACCTTTAATCGACTATATATTTGTTGTATAGTATTCACCAATTATAATTGTGACCCATGATATAAATATTGAGCAAAGTGTACTGACAATTTCAATCCTTTATCGACAAACCCTCATTCTAATCACAGATTTTTCAACGTGGCTACCGCCGGTGATATGGAGAAGGTTGTGACCAGATTAAATGGATATGAGTTGAAAGGTTTTACTTTGAGGGTTAACCTAGCTACACCAAGACAGCAAGATGGAAGGGGACCTTCATCAGGGTTTGAGGCTTCTAACCAAACACAATTCACAAATAATAATACAACACAGTAAGGGGCTCATATTGTTAGCGAAAGTTGCTCATTATTAGATAGCTCAATGTGAAGTAGTTTTATGGGGATAGTTTCATGTAGATACTATCTGTTTATTCTTGTTTTGTTATTGTAAAGTGTCACAGAGATAGCTTAATGTGGAATTATATGTAGTTTTTTGTGTATAATTCATGTAGGTTCTTCCAGTTCGTTCTTGTTTTGTTATTATTGTCAAGTTTCGCAGAGATGGCCGAGTGTGAAACTATGTAGTTTTTGTGGATAGTTTCATGTAGATATTTCCCAGAGTTCCTTGATTTCTAATTATCTGATGACAAGGAATATGCCCCTCAAAAGCTTGTGTCATTTTATCCTATGTACTGTTTAAGGTGTTGTTGGATGTTATATTTGTCTGTTGGTGCAGTTTAGTGAGTCTGTATTGTTTGAGGTTTGTACTAGTGTGTGTTTTAGACCTTCATACATGTTGCCTATGTTAAAGGCTTTCATTGTTTTATATTTTCACCCAGTCATCGAAGTCTGGCTTACTTTGCTTTAAGTATTACCTTCAAGTTTATTGTTCTTTGTTGTTCCCTGTATCATGTTTGTTCCTTGACATGTTTTGTACTTGGACCTACTTTTTGTTGAATTTGTATGGAGCATTGTAGCTATAACTCAAGGTCACTTGCTATTCTTTAAGGGCAAGAAAAACAAATTACTTGTTTGTTCACAATAGTTCTGATATCTTTTTAGTAGCCAGTATACAATTTAGATATTTTTTAGAAAACTTTCTGTGTATAGAATTTTTAAAAGTTTTCTTTTTAAAAGAAAATCACAGAAGTTGGACTTGTAAGACAAAATTAAACATACTCACACACAAACAGTTAAGTAAATTTGGATGGTCAAGGCAGGAGAGGTCAAGCAAATAATTGTGGGGGCTTAAAGGTCTTTTCTGAGTAGCCAATGCTTTGGTTCATTGTGTGTACATCAAATCATCTCTGCCATAAGATGTTATGGAGTTTATTTACATACTTTTTTGCTGATATGCTTTGTTGTAAAAGGGTTAAATTTAATTCAAGTGTTTCTGATGCATCATTGTGACCAAGGTAGTCAATTGGTCCTGCTTGTCGCAAATTTCCATGTATCCGACGTTGAGTTTGCGCTCATTTGAAATTTTAGTTGTAATTACAGCGTTTCGACAGCCATAGCAAACACTCAGAAAGCAGTGTGAATACATTTAACCTTTTTAACTGCCTCTGTCCTCATTACAGTAAGTATATCAGATTTGCATTAATTTGTCAGTATTCAATTCTTTTTCCCTCTTCAGAAACCGTTCAGTTACCCCAAGAACACTAGGCGATCGGTATGGAAAACCTCAAGCAAAATCACCACCATCAGCAGACGAGATGCCGTGGGATACCAATGGCAAAAGCACACAGAGTAAACCAATGCAGAATGGGACTCGTAGCAGCAGTGACGAGACCAGGCAGAGTGCATCTTCTATGGTACCGATGTCAGTAACGCGCAACATGCACAATCAAAAGTATGAAGCATCTGCTGGAGTTTTGTCCGGTAAAGGGCGCGGCCAGATGATGCAGAGTATGCTAGCTGACAATGCACCGAAACAAGCCGGTATGATGAACAATGTAAGTAATGCTACTAACTGTGACAGAAAACAAAAAGCTGATAATGAATGTAATAATGAACAAATGAAACAGGGTTTGGGAAATACTGAACAAAAGAAGAACATTAGGCAATCTGCAGAGGTGAGAGACAAGGAGCATGAAGCGTCTGCTGGAGCTATGCCTGGAAAGGGGCGTGGCCAGATTATGCAGAGTTTACTAGCGATTAATGCACCGAAACCCTCTGGCGTGCTGGGCAATGTAAAGAATGATATTTATCATGACAGGAACCAAACAGTGAGAGAGAATAATCAGTGTAATAATGAGCAAGTGAAGTGGGGTGAGAAAAATGTTGAACAAAAGATGAACCTTAGGCAGTTTGATGCACACTCGGCAGTGGTGAGAAACCAGAATTGTGATGCAAAACATTCTGTAGATGCAAAAGTTATGGGTCAACAGTGCAGGGAAAATGGTCAACAGAGGAAGTCAGATATGGGCAGTCAGCAAAGGAGAGATGGCAGGAGCAAGAGTCATACTAATATGGGGTCTGCTGAGGGGAGAAGTAGATATCAGTCTTACAGTGGACAGTCCAGAAGCCAGTCACTAGAGACAAAAGCAACAGGTCAGATGAGCAATGTAAAAGCTAGAAATCAATCATTAGATATGAAATCCAAGAATCAGGCCTCGGATGGCAGAAGGAATCAGACCCAGGGCAGATCTCAAGCTAATAGCAACTCATCAGCTGGAAAAGGAAGATCACAATATCTGAAGGAAAATGGCAGGTTGCAGCAAAGTGGAGGCCAGAAAATAGGGCAGCAGAATAATAATTACAACAAGAAAGATACTAGAGAGCCAAGTACAAGGGTCCAGCAAAAACAGAGATATCAAGCAGAACCTGTAAAAGGTGTCGAGATTCAGAAAAAGCCAGACGGACGAGGAGTCACTGGAAATAATGATGGTCAAACAAAGAATAACAATCAGGTCCAGTATGTGTTGATGGGTAAGAACAATGAAGTTGAATATGTAGGTGTGCTGGAGGAATGCCCTGACAAAGACACTGAGACTGGCACAAAGTGTTCAGTTGGTATCGGGGAAAGTAAGGCCCAGATTCTTAAAATGGAAACAAGAAGTCCACCAAAGCCTTATCGTGATATCCCTGAGACATACCCAGGCATGTATATACCACCAGCATCATTTAACTATGGCCCACCTCCACCTCCCCCGCCACCAGTACCTCCACATTGGTATGATGATGGTTACTATGGCTATTATCCACCTGGTCCTATGGACTACTGGAGACCTAACAGACCTCCTCCACCACCTGATTACTACTACTCAAGAAGGTATAATCCAACATGCTACTCTGAACAACAGAATGCACTCGCTAGATATAAGGGTAGACCATGGAGGTCTACTTACAGTGGTTACAGACCTGACAGTGGTTACAGACCTGCAAACACAGCTCAATTTTATCATCCACAAAGATTTCCCAGTATGCAGCCCTATCCACAAGCAATACATATTAAAGAGATTGGATCTCCTAGATCAGGTATGCAGCAAACTGGTTTGAACCAGACTTCATTTCATGAGGATATTATTGATGTGGTATCGTTTAATGAGAAACAAAATGAATCGGATGTGATCGTTGAAGAGACTTATGATGACGTGTCTGCAGAGAAATCTGGTAGCAGTATTAAGGCACAAATTGAAAACCTTGCTGCTGGGATAGTGCAACAAACAATTGATAATGCTAGAGAGATTACAGGTGTGGAAACAAGTAGGGAGACATCAGAGATAAGAGACAAAAAGGAAGATCAAGTGAAGAACGAAGTAGGGCAGAAAATTGAATTTGGGCTTGTGCAAGGTGCTCAAGTAACTGGTGATACGATGTCAAGTGTGGATGATGACATACGCCAGGAAAAGTCTGCTATGGTGGCGAGAAATGGCAACAAGACTGCAGCCCATGATCAATCCGAGGTTGTGGTGAGTGCATTCAACAAAGTTCCTGCTTCTGTTAAAAGTTATATGTTTGACATTTTCAATGCTTTGGTTTACATAAAGAAGTGCAATATATTCAACGCTTCAGTTTTCACATAAATTTGACATCTTTAGTTATTTTTACCCATGTTTACGTTGAAAAAATGTCATAGTATATTTATATCTTTTTCGATGATGTATATTGGTGAGTATATACATCTATCTCTTCTAATGATATGCATTTGTAAGTATGTGCATACTAGTTCAAATTATTCAGTATTATGTACATTATTCAATTAAAAGTGCTGCGGGATGATAGCAGACCTGGTATGGACAACACCTCCACTATTATCCCAATAGAGAGTAGTCAATATTTGTTTTATATATACCTCATGCATAAATTTCCTGTTAATTATTTGGCCAAATCTTCATTTCATGGTACAGATTAACACTGTATGTTTGGGCAAAGTTATACTTGCATTATCAAGGCATTTACATTGCTCTGCTAACCCCAGATTAAAAATTAAACACCGTCCTCATCACACTTGTATTTTTCCACGATCCGGAAAACGGACATAAAATCATGGAATGTAAAAGTGTAACACAGACAATCACATAACACAAAAACCTTATAATCAGTTGTAATTTAGAAAAAGCAAACATTGAATTGTCAAAATCAATCTTCAAGTAAATAATACCATTATCAAGTATGAAAGTAGCATTCAATCACCCTAGCCAATCCGTTTCGGTTGTATTTTGCACTATCCTCTTGATGACATTCGCACCATTTCACTGAGGCCGACCATGCTACTTAAGTAAGGTTTGAAAGGAAGCTAAAATCTGAATTGTAAACATGCAAATGGTGTTTTTATACGTGAGTTTTTTGTAACCAGAAAATCATGGAAACTACTTTATTTAAAAAACAGAATTTTGACTTTGTGAAATGGAAAAATGGAGGCTTTAATAGATTTAAGTACTTATTTATACCTGACCAAAAACCAAATATAAGCTAGTTTGATTTTTGCAATATAAACTGCATGTTTGCTATCTTCAGGCTGAAAGGTGCTGGCAGTGTTTTCCCTAAGGCCATATGTCGCGAAATTGGCGCAGAAGCTCAAATTGGCGCAAGGGGTTCCCAAAACAAAAGACAAAAATAGGGTTTTGGTTATACACAGCGTGCACTTATTTCAGTTTTATTCAGATTATATTCAAAATGACTCTCATTTTTGAGGTGATCTTTCCGAAATTTGCAATGGCAAGATGTATTTTATTTAAATGTCACTTCGGCGCAAAGTCAAAGTCCATAGTGGGGACACTGGTGCCGAGTATGAAATTATCCCATTGGATTGTTGGATTGTCTTATGCAAAAGGAAAAGATTTACAATTTGATTTTATTCTTTCTTCATAATTTTATATTTAAGGGCCCGTGTGGTGATCCTATACAGGAAGCAAGAAGTGAATTGAGGACCCTAGAACCAGAAGGGGGTTAAGTCACATTGAGTACAAACTGAGAAAATGGCACAAACATCATATCAATTGTGTTGTCTTGAATGGTATTGCTATATCTCGCAGTGACTCTTACGCATGTTCTGATCATCAAATTACTACAAAACCTGTACAGAATGTAGAAATTACAATTCTGTAGCAGGAAATTGACACAGCTCAATTTTCAAGATTTTGTGACTTAACCCCCTTTTAGTTCTAGGGTCCTCAATTGTTTATGTAATCATGGCACAAGAATTTGTTTTCTTGGCTAATTGCAAATAAATTGGTTGTTCGAAAGGGCACTTATCTAATATGTCATTTTGATGTCAATGGATATATGGAACTATGATGATGAAGCCCAGTGCCAAAATTTACATACTTTTTGCAATGTAAAAAAAATGTAACTTGCACATTATGACTCCTTTAGCATAGGACATCCCAGTCATGTTATTTGTATTAATTTAAAGTTATAATTTTTTCATAAATTTTAGTTTGTTGTTTTGCTTACTTTTTATGCCCAGTTTTAATAGTTATTCTAATTTCTTTAAAATGCATTTGATTTTTGAATTACTTTCATATGTTTTGATTTTGTTGAATAATTAGTTAACATGAAATTGTCCTATGCAATTTGAGTCATATTCTTGACTAAATGGATTTGTTGCATTGCTGTTTTTATTTTTAATTTTGCTTTAAGAGATTTGTTTCGTTCCCAAGTTGATAATTTTAAATTTGTAGTCATACTCCCAGTGTATTCTGAATTGGTTGGGCTAATTATATTTGTTCCCATTATATTTGAAGTTCAACTTGAAAATAATACTTTCCAGCATTTTGAAATTGAGTTCAATGTGGTGTTAATAGTGTATCTTCTGTGGAAGTAGAATTGGGTAACAAGATGCTAGTTAGAGCAAAAGCAAAAATTCCATTTTGATTCTAAAACATAAAACTTTTATTAATTAAAAAAATGTTTTCTTGGTGTGAACATTTCTCTTTGTATGTACATTTTAGTTGAGACCACTGCATGAATGCAATAAAAGATCAGTGTTCAAAAAAGTAATACACTGTTTGGTTCATGTACATTTATATTTTGTTTCACGGAGGATACACTTTTAGAACATGAATGCTTGTAATGTTTATCTGTTATTTGATGAGTTTTTTCCACAAATCCTTTTCAATGTCCTTTGCTACCAGCAGAAAGTCACAAACAATGATGAAATACCAGCACCAACCAAGAGTCCAAGTCCTTCCAAGACCAGTAAGGAGCGGACCAAACGACAGCCATGTGTCAACTGCGGGGCATTAGGTGGGTAGCAAATTTATATTGAGCAGTGAGGGGAGTTTGGAAAGAGAGGTATTAAGAATAGGGATTACCATGAACACAATTTCGAACCTTTTTTCATTCATCTGTCATTGATGAATAGACAATGTAAAAAGGAAGAAATATGGTTTTATGAATCATCAAATTGGTTAACCATGTTGCAGATGTTTTGGAATTTAATGAATGTACACAACATCCAAAATGGACTTTTTGTTTAAACTTTGCATATTAAAATGGAATGGTTAAAGCTGAATTCAGACTCGATGCAAATGCATCATGCATGTGTAGATAAGCAGTTCCGATCAAGCGATATAAAAACGCAAAATTAAGAAAAGCTGAACTTTCAATTGTGTTTTCCTGTTGTCGACTGCCGCAGTCCACTTGCCTTTTAAGTGTGAATTCATTTGCGGTGAAAATTATTGGAAACGCAACTCATTGTGTTTTAAGTATGGATTCAGCTTAATATGGAATACTCTAAACACCTTCAAATATTTCTAAAATTATGTAAAGCATAAAGACAGTATAAGGTTGGTTATCAGCAAAGTTTTTTAGCTATCATTCAACGTTTTTTCAATCATTGTTTTTGATTTTTACAGTGACTATGTATGCAGTCAACAGTCCTGGTCCGTATCAGTGAAATAGGCTCAGTCTTTGCATGTGCTGTCCGATTGTCTTCCTGTGTGTCTGCAATGGTACAAAATTTTGATGAAGTTGTTCAAATTAATACTTTCTCAGATTGATGATAACTTTGAAGGGTCTTGCAGTAAATACTCTACACAAATTACTTCTTGAGAGCGAGTTATCATCTCAAGTAGTGACATATCACATTGCATCCTTTCAATTCATTTACAGGTTCGTCAAAGTGTTCCAAGTGCAAGACGCCATATTGTAATAAAGAGTGCCAAGCTAGACATTGGACTGTACATAAGAATGAATGCAGTATCATTGCTAAAGGGTATGTATGATTTGTAGCATTGTATATTATAGAGATGTTCCCCACCCATCCTCCCAGGTTAGTCCTCCCAACCTCTCACCCAGTTTGTAAACTATGATTTCTCTAAAATGCATGTAAACTTATAGTGACATAATTGGGAGGTCCTAAAATGGATCCTTCGTCAAAGACATATCCCCTCTTATCTTTTTTTATCTTTTTCTTGTTTGAAACAATTAAGGAAAAGTTTCATATAGTGCATTCAGTAATCATTTGTAATATTAATTTGCTAAATGTGCATTATTGTACAATTTACCTGCATCAAACCCGATCCCCCAAGTCAACATGAAAAGTTGTAACCATGCGAGTTCTTCATTTTTTCTTAACCCCCTTTTCAAATTTTTTCATTGATTTTACCCCCTTTTTAACCCATGCACGGAGTGCCTGGGTTTATCTAACCATGATCATGTCTATCTATCTATCGGTCTATCTATCTATCTATCTGTCTATCGTTCAACTTTCCTAAGTATGCTTCTTCTCGTATATGCTTCAACGGATTTTCGTGAAACTCGCACAGGATGATCCTTGGGTAGAGGGGCTACGGGGGTGTTCGCGATTTTGCGACCCGAGGTCATCGGGGGTCAAACGA
>JXSR01S009416.1:57917-80316 GCA_000969725.1 Ophiothrix spiculata
AGACCTGCAGTGTTGTCCCTTATTAAAAAACTTTTATTAATGGGGACTTTTTGGAGTGGATGGAAACTTCCAACCAGCACTCGGGTTAATTTTGACTCATAAAACCCACTAATCCTTTGGTTAAGTCGCGAGGCCATATAGGCAAAATAAAAATTTATTTGACATTTTAAACAAAAATCCAGGATAGGGGTTGCATTTACAAACAATGAGGCCCTTCACTATGGACTTTTGTTTACACTGTCCAATGTATTATTGTTTGGCCTATAGGTTGGTTTGGAACTTAGCTAACCCATTGTGGGCACTTACTGAGGTGTACTTGAACATAATGCTGACCTGGTTGAACTGCCCAGAACCAGCAGACAACCACCAGTTGAATTTTCTGATCAAATTCAATTAGTTATTCATATACATTGTTAGATTTCGTTGGTTAAAATGATGTGCCTTCTAGAGTTGAAACTTGAAAATTGGCTTTATCAACAGATACCATACAAAATTGGAATTTCGTTGAGTTTATCGCTAATCTAAAAGTTAACTTTTCATTGATACTTTTACAGTATAGCCTTTTAAACCCAAGATAAATATGCAAAATTAAATTCTAGTTTTAGAATTTTAAAGAGTTTTTCAAAAATGTTTTAATCCTAGTTGACATTTTCATTTGGCAAGCCAAGTATATAAATCATCTGCAGATAATATTTTGAAGTGCTGACTGATGCAAGGTCTCCTTTGCTCAGAGGTCATATCAGGTCAAATATCGTAATTGTACAGTAGATGTAGATAACATCTTTGGCTTCATAATCGAAACATGGAAAATAACATTAAGCCGTCTGCTTTTCGGAGAGGATCACTCTAGCTTCTGTGTTGTTTTAGAGGTTAAATCTTTGACATTCAGAAATCTTGGAGTGGTTTATGTTTGTGGAGCTTTGATTTGAATTAAAGTTAGCTCAAAGACTGGAGGCATGTAGGTAATAGAGATGTGTACACTGAAATTAGTTCACTTGTGATCAGTATTTCCACTAAGGTTTTTGAGCATACGCCAATATGAGCACTGAATTTTGACAAAGTTGAAGAGGTGCTTGCACCAAAAGCATGATCTGTACCTGAAAATTTGCTCAATAAAGCTAGACAAATATCTTTCACACACATTTTCAGAAACTCAATTGCGCCAATTTCACTACTCCTGCGCCAATGGCACGCTATACGGCCTTAGCAGGAACACTGCTTGTGAATAATTTTCTCTCATGTCTTAACTTCAGCATATCGACCAGCTTTGTAAAATCAAAGTTCTTGTGATTAATATTTCTCTCATGTCTTAACTTTCAGCACATTGACCGTCCATGTAAAATCAAAGTTGTTACCAAGATGGAAGGCATTCCTGGTGTCAGTGTGGAGATATGTCCAGTATCAGAGGATGGGCACATTATGCCATCCATCAACCAGCAGCTGATGGACAAAGGACTGGCTAAAGCAGCATCTCAAGGTAAACTAGCGGATTTGTATTGTTACCATGTTATCATTTAGCTCACAACATGCTAGTAGCAATATGCTTAAAACCATAGATTAAAGAAATTCCAGATAGGAAACTTGTCTATTTGCACCCTAAAAATCCGGCTAAAGTTAGGGGATTGCGCCACGCGGGCGCCATGTCTGGACCGACGCTGCTCGAGTGCGTAGTAACCCACCTCTGCGTTCAGCCTCGCGCTACTATTACTTGACTACAACGCAATATGCATCTTACATTTTGCTGCTAAATTGGGCGTAAGCAAGGAACAGCGCTTGACTGGCTCGATAGCCGCATTCTCAGTCAAATTACCATTTAGTTGCCAGAGTACGCTTAAAACAATGTGAAACTATAATATATTGGGTTTTTTAATGCTTCCCTTGCCCAAAGCAAAAAAGAACTATTTTTAATGAAGTGTCGTCTGTTAAGGGTACAGTTAAACCCCACATTTTCAGAATATTTCATGTTTTGTTACTCGGCAACGGATAGTTAAAGTCCATATAAAAGTATACATTTCTTGATGTGGATTTATATATTTTGAACCAAGTGTCTAATAATCCTTGTTCTTAAAAGTCCAAAATAGGCCCAAAATGATATTTTTGTTATTTTGCCCTTTTTTTGGCCTATTTTGATACCAAAAAGTAAAAAGAGGTCCAATTGTTTTTGTTTTTTCAACTGTCAACTGATGACCAACCGGGTAATGCAAGAAATCACTGATGTCATCAATGTTTCGGAGTTGCTTCGGCTTCAATACGATAACCAGACATTGGTCGGCTGCCAATTGTTTTGTGACCAAAGCATCACTTGAAGCTCAAATATAAATGCCAATTTTACTGGTGTTTCATGGTGAATGGTCACCTATTTTTTTTGACATATCGTTGAAACAGGAATAATTGCTTTGTAATTAAATTCTTCACTCTATGCAGGTGAACCTACTCGTCCTTCTCCAAAAGGTGCCACTCTCCCCAGCCCCACCGCAAACGGTCATCGCTCAGTGTCAAGAGCTTCCAACAATTCCGACAACTCTGATGTCTCAACACTCCATGAACGGCTCACTGAGAAAGAGCGTATGATAGATAATCAGCAGAGCATGCTGGAGCAGCAACAAAGACAAATAGAGGAGCTCAAACGAATGGTGCTGGAGACACGAAGCATGGTAAACAAGTGAAATGCTTGCCAATCGTTGCAGCTAAGTATTTATGTGTAAGTGGTGCTGGAAATAATGTATCAAGCAGCTGCAAAAGCAAGGGATTTTAAGTGTGTTGACTTTTTTATATAATTTTGATCATTTGAGCATTCATTAACTTCCTTGCTTGTGTGTTGCCTTCAAAATGTTTGTTTACATTTATTAAAGCCATGATAAAAAGCAATTATCATGAATAGCAAGAAATTTATTTTATCACCAAAAATTGTGTGATAGTAGAAATATCCAAAAAAGGGCATGGTAGTTTTAACAGATTTAATAATTCTCCTTTTTCTGAAAGAAAAGTGTGCCATAAAAGTTGTGAAGATTATCAATATTCAAAATCTACTGAGAAAAATGAATAATGACAAAATAATGTGATATAAAAAGCTTCTAAATTGTGAGATGTTAAAACATGGGTTGATTTTTTGCCATAGTAACTATGGTGTGCCATAAAAGTTGTGAAGATTATCAAAATTCAAAATCTACTGAGAAAAATGATTAATGACAAATAATGTTGAACCTTTTAAATTGTAAGATGTTACATAATGTGCTTTTTTTTTTGCCATAGTAGCTATTGTTCAATATCTTTAAAATTAAAAGAAATCCAATGATTTCATAAAAGTATGAAGTCATGGTTTGATATTAGGAACCTACAAGTTTGGCAAATTTGTAGGCTTGTTGGTTGAATATCTTATAGTATAGAGTGTTATATTTAAGGTCATTTTGATATCATGTTAAATGTTTCCTTTTTTAGGGAATTTATTTACATGCCATATTTTGGGTTATTTAGATGGCTGTACAAAAACAGCAATTCGAAAGATGCATCAAATTGATTTGATTTTTGCAGATTATGAGAGTATTTTTGTTTGTTTGTTGTTGTTTTTTGTTTTTTGTTTTTTTTGCTAATTCAAAAATGTCAAAGATTGTTGACAGGTTTGCCCATATGAAGACTCAAGTCCTGTTAAAGAGCAAATCCATTATGATTCTTTCAAAAAAGTCTTGAAAGTATATTAGAAGTGAAGCAGTATTATTTAGAAATTTAAATTGCATAGGAAAACATATGAGTACAACAATTAAATATTAATTTGAATAGTGCTGGAATACTGCAAAATATGACTTGATCATTATTTTTTATATTTTGAATACTATTTTTTATATTTTGAATACTATTATCATGTCAGAGACATTTTTCTTTTTTTATTTTAAATATTGAAAATGATATGTTTTTATTTTCTTGTAAGAGCTGAAAGTGTTGGAACAACTGTACATAAATGAAATGGATATTGGTGGAATAGGAGCTATTTCGTAAATAATCTAGAAAAAATAGAGATGCAATAAGGGCGTAAAATGTGGTCTGAAAAATGATACACATGGTTATGTTGATCCGATCAACATTCATTGCGTGCTCGGGCAACGCAAAGCGGCTAGTATCTCTTTGCACAACATGTTAAGTTTCAGAGAATAGTTCATGAAATTTACATGTTATGTACATATGCTTTGACAATTTAGAGATATGTAGAGATCACCAAAAACCAATTTTTGAATTATCATTTAGTTAAATGATCTACAAGTTAATCGCCATCAAAGTTAATAATAATCCACAGGTAATGAAGCAATTTAGGATGTTTCATGGTAAGGCCAAAAAAAAAAAATTGTTGTGTTTCCCTCCGCCGGCCTGGTCGAAATTGTGAAAAATCCCGACCCGGGTTTTTTTTTTCTTCACCAAAATTCTTAATTTTTAATATTTCTTGAGTTTTGCTAGATTTTCAGCTGCGAAAATGTTCCAAAATGTTTAAGTAAATGGGCGAAGATTAAGAGAAGAAATTTTTTTTTTATGACCCTGTTTCTGTTACACATGGCATCTGTAATGGTTATTTAAAAAAAAAATCCGGCCTGGCCTTCCCCACCACTTTGGGCCTGTGAGGGCAACACAACTTTTTTTTTTTTGGCCTTATTGTACTATGGGATCTGGTAGAAGTAGTTTTGTGTTGTACTGACAAAGAGTCAACTATTTGCCAAAGTTAATCACATCTGATGAATAATCTAGATTTGTGTTATGTGCGATTAGTTCCCTTTCCACTACAGTATCCAAATGTATTGGTGTTATGAATTTTAGGTACCCAGTAAGCAAAATGAATATAAAGAAGTTTTTACTAACAATTAATGTGCCTTTTTATGTATATCACACGTTAGTAGTTAGTGTAAATTAGGTTAGGTTTATTATAAAATATATTTTTGTGTACCCAGTATTATGGACCATTGTAAACTTTTGAGTCATCAGTAAGTTCAGTGTACTTTAGGTAAATATTTCTGCATCATAAACAATGTTTCTTTATTCAAGGTAACTCTGATCACAAGTACAGTGTAAACTGAAATTAGACATACATTACATAAAATTAAATGAAGGTTTAATTAACCTGGTAGCTTTTTCGCAAATATTGATGCATGTTTGACAAGGGTTTTTTTAACATGCAGAAATATTTACCTGCAGTTATACTACATATTTATCTGCCTTCAGAGTGGGATTAATACAAATTGACTGAAAAGAAGAGAAATGTCAACATCAAGTTGGAATTGTAGTTAAAATAGTGTCAGGTATTCTAACAGATAACCTTGTGTGAGCTTGTATACAACTGGGATTTAAATTCTGTAGATTTATTGTCCTAGGTATATGAATACTACATGGTCGCATTGTGATGTTTATGTAACTATTATAAGACATTTACATGCATAAAGATAATTTCTGATTTAATTTTCCGGTCTTATCTGTATTCCTGAAGTAGATTTATAAACAGACAAAACAAACTGAAAAGGGTTTGAGACTTTCTGAAGGAAGGAGAATTGTCTTTATTATTGAACAATTATGTATATTATTGAATTTGATGACATTATGTCAATACATTTAAGTAACAGTAGGTATGTTATATAGATCTATGTTTTAGTAACTGTAGTTGTGTGTTAGAATGTTCTAGACATTTATCAGTGCGCCTCAACTTCATTCTTGTCAGCATAATTAGCCATGTAAAGTTATGTTTGGCAACATATGCACATACTTATAGGGAGGTTGAAAAGACTTGATCCGTTTATATATTGATGGAATTTCAGTGAAGTTTAAAATAGTTCTAACTACCAGTACCATCTATTTTCTTCTTTGACAGGGTTGTAATAACTTCCCTTGGTCCATTTGTTTGGGCCTCTGATTAGGGGGGTGTGTTATTTCACAAAGTTGCAAGTACAATTTTTACCCCCAGCTCAAAATATGGAGATAACCAATATATTCTAGAATAAAACACTTTTAGTGAAATAAGAAAACTCTAACCCCCCTGTACATGCCCTCTGAAACTTTTGAATTAAGGTTGCCGAATTCGGCACCCTTGCATTGTGAAAACTATAGTGTAAAGCCATTAACCACAACAGCATAAGGAAGCATTACAAATACAGTGATATATAGTGGAAAACAAGTTATTTTGGTGATTTCAACAAAGTCAATGGTTTATTTTTACTTGTCAGGGTTGTGATTTTTCTTTTTTCACCCAAATTTCAGGATATTTATTCCTGATTTTAGGATTTTTGATCCCAATTCAACGATATGTTCAAGTGGCATTGGTCTCTAGGTAAATGTAACTTTGATATACTATTCCATGACTTTCCAGGTTTTCCATGACCTGTAAGAACCCTGCAATAATGCATGTATATTCACTACAATGTTTTGTCCCCGTCTATGCACATATTTAGATATTCTATATTTGGGGTGACCAAACTCTGACGAGCTTTGCTCTTATTTGTCATCCTTCCATTTTACTATCTGATTATTATATACATTGTTGTTTGAGGAAAAATAAACCGAAACTGAAACTACAATTGAAGACCCTAGAATCAGAAGGGGGTTAAGTCACATTGAGTACAAACCAAACTGAGGAAATGGTACAAACATCATATCATTTGTGTTGTCTTGAATGGTATTGCTGTATCTTGCAGTGACTCTTACACATGCTCTGATCATCAAATAGCTACAAATCTTGTACAGAATGTAGAAATGAGAATTCTGTAGCAGGAAATTGACAGAACTCAATTTTCAAGATTTTGTGACTTAACCCCGTTTTAGTTCTAAGGTCCTCAATTGTAGAATTGTATCAACAGCTGAATTAAAGTCTTGCATAGTGGCATCCGCTTTTGCTGTGCCATTGTTTAAATACAGTATCAGATTACTAGCATATGTTTCTGCAGATAAGTTTTTGTAGTCCTTTTTGAGTCTGAACACATCACTGGTTTTGGGTTAAGATAAAGCTGTATCTCTAGCATAGCGAACTTCAAGGTAAAACCTGTCAACTTTTGTTTTCTCATCATTGTCACTCTGAAGGTATTGTTCAACTTCTCCAACATTAGTAAAAGGGCCTCCCTTTTTTTCAGTGCATCCAAGTGCTGAAGTCCTTCTTTCACGAGTGATTCTTGCCTTGAGTTCCATTCCTTCATTATATCTGGCAGTATGTTTTGGGCAACTTTATTGTAACTTTTGAATGTTCCACTAGGCTTTCCTTCAATCAAATATGTCGATTTGCATTTGACAGGCCTGAGATGAGGAGGCACTTTGGAGCTGCTTTGCTCCTCTACGACTTAGTTCATAGTTAATCCCACGCTTCTTTCAGCTGGAATATTATTGACTGGTGCTTGGTCGAGTTTCTCCTTGTTCATGTTTGATAGAGAATGCTCATTATCTTCTGCAAAACCAAAAATACCGCCTTCCTGTTGTTTAAAGCCAGCAGCTAACAGTGGGAGCATGATTTGCTGCTTGCTGAATTTCTTAGCATATATCATCATCATATCGCGTCATGAGAAAGCGCTCACGAGATACAAATTTGAATGCTGGATTGTTGGTATCTAAGAAGCATTTGGGATCCGTGAATTGCAAATCATCATACAGTTGATGGAAAGCAGGAATGAGCTTTGAGTAGGCCCTATGTAGTATCAGATGCAGTTGTGTCCAAAATGTCCATAAGGCATCTGACAATGCACGCTAATTGGTTTGTAACGTGTTCGAACTTAGTAAGGAAAGATGCTACATCCTCAAGGTGATAGAGGCTGACAGCACAGGTTAATGTCAATCTATTGAATCTCTCATCTTTTAAACTAACTGATTTGTTCGCCTTGGGGCTAATATAATCGTCGAAATAATGGGCCTTATTCCAACTCTTGTGGTCAAAGTCGTTGTTAATTAGCATGTAATACAATCCAAGCTTTGCTCGGTAACACATGATGATATTGTTGTGGCATTAATGAGAAATGACGAACAGATTTTGTCTTTACCTATCGCAAAAATCCTAAAATCAGGAATAAATACCCTGAAATTTGGGTGAAAAAAAGAAAAATCAAAACCCTGACAAGTAAAAATAAACCTTTGACTTTGTTGAAGTCACCAAAATAACTTGGTTTCCACTATATATCACTGTATTTGTAATGCTTCCTTATGCTGTTGTGGTTAATGGCTTCACACTGTAGTTTTCACATTGCAAGGGTGCCGAATTCGGCAACCTTAATTCAAAAGTTTCAGAGGGCATGTACAGGGGGGTTAGAGTTTTCTTATTTCACTAAAAGTGTTTTATTCTAGTATATATTGGTTGTCTCCATAATTTGAGCTGGGGGTTTGAATTTTTTTGAATTATCACACCCCCCTACTCTGATGTAGGTGGATCTCACTTGATGTGTAGCAACAAACTCACTTGGCCCAGTTGTTAAACTTTTACATATTATTCAGTGACTTGTTTGGTTTTCACGATATCACAAAGTGAGCAATTGTTATGATATTTATCTTCTGGATTTTTTCTCTTCTGATCTTTAGCTGTTCTTTCTTCTACTTGATTTGGACTTCTTATCTGTAGCTCTTCATTTTGGTATGCATACTTTGAAGGATGCAGTGCACAAGTGCTCTTTCAATTTACAATAATTTGACTAGATTCCACTATTATAATACTTGTGTGAAGGGATAGTGCAAACCTGTTTCCTTCTCAGTATTGATTAATACCAATACACCAATCTTACATAGTTTGCTAGCAGTGTCTCCAACAACAAACTGCAGGCTTCCCAAGATGACGGTTCACAAATGTACAAATGCTCTGTATTGCCCATTGCAACAAAGGCTGTTATACACCACCTGCTTGACAATCTTCCTTTATGCCTGCAAATCTGGGAAGTGTAAAATCATGCTTTCAAAACTTCTTGTTACAGGATTAATATAGAGAGTGCCTTTGTAACAGAAAAAACAGTGTTTATAGCATGATCTTAACTCTCCCAATGATACTTGGTGGAGTGACTTTCAGTAAGTGTTAATAAGGAAGTACGGTATTAAATGCATAAACTGCAATTGTATAAGTTGATACAAACATAAGTCCCTCCATGATGGACACAAGATCCCTCTATTAGAAGAACAGGCTATCCAACTCCACCATATATTCCATAAATAAATAAATTGCAGGTGATTTATAGTGCACTACGCCTCTCCTGACTTGTAATTCCACGCGGCCTCAGCACACTTTACAGAGCATATACATTTTGTTCTAAACATTGGGTTAAATCACTACCTGGACTCCCTGGGGCCAAAGGGCTTACTGCGGCCTACATTAATTGGCGCAACCCTAGCTTGAGCAATTCACACCCTCATAGAATATACAGTTTTCGCACACTCAGCTCCAGCTGGACTTGAACGTGAAACGATCAATACAGCCTATGTTTAACATGTTTAACAGTCCGAGAACTAACCGACTGAGCTAACGAGAACCATAGCAAACCAGGGGCTTCTATTTGTGGGGAGTGAGCTCTATTGAGTCTCTTTGCTCCCATTAAATGCTTTATGTTAACTCCATGAATAGAGCGCCTTGCATGATTGCATTAACATCAAAGTTTCCAGATAGCTCCCCTAATTGCTCTCCTAAAGAACTTCAGGAGAGATTTTGATAAGAGCACTGCAAATTTCAAATGGAAGTACTTGGCTAACACAGAACCCCTTGCCCACTGTGAGGAAGCAGACAGCTGAGATTTCTTGGGCATGTCCTTAAGAGACCTTGCTGACCATGAACAGGGTGCAGGGCCCTATTGTATACAAATGCAACTGGGACACTGCCGTTTGTCTTGAGGAATTATGGCATGGAGGTTACAAACTCTACTCTTTAAAAAACATATCTTGATACTGCATCCTCCATGAGATTGCTGAATTTTGTTTTTGTGAAAGTTTTAATACTTCCAAGTTCCTGTCCCCTTTAGTCCAAGATGGAATCTTCTTTCTGAGAGAAAGAAATTATCTTCTGCATTTTGTTGAATACCTTGTCCAAGATAACTCCTACACACAAGATGGGTCTATGTTTATCTGTAATATAGATAAGTTGCCGAATGGACTTTTGATATGTTGACTTCTAATACAAAGATGTGAACTCTTTAGATAACATTCTTAGAGGATGAGATCGATCAAATTCACTTTGATTTCTCAGCAAAACTTCTCCTTCGGGGCAGTGAGAGGCCCCTTGACAGTAACAGGAAAATGGACTTACACAAAAAAAATGTTGTGCAGTTGGGTAAAAATGATCAAATATGGGATGAATGTAAAGAAATTGCGTTGCAAGAAAATTGAGAAAAGAGTAAATAAGGTGGTCAGATTAACTCTCACTCCCCTATTCCTTTCAAAACTCATTTCTGCAGTGTCTACAGACTTAAACTGAATGTTTTTGTTTAAAAGGGACATCCAAGTTCAGTTCAGTCTAAAAAAGAGAAGTTGAAATGGGCTGAAAAAAGTAATGCCCTTGTTCCGTGTGGCTGAAATAGCTGAGCCAAATCATTGCTGTGGCATCCACACAGCCATGTATACTGAGTATATTATCCCAAGAAAAGAGCTCATCCATCAAATCATGAGAAATGGGCTGAACAAAGTGACGCCCTCGTTCCATGTGGTTGACATCTATTGAGCCAACTCATTGCTGTGGCGTCCACAAAGACACACTGAATATATTATCCAGGCATGAGAATGTTCAGGTTTTTACCTGAATTCAGGTATTTTCTTGTTCAAAAATCCACAATATCTTTGAATTTCAGCTTATTTTTGCTCCTTTGTCATCATTTTCAGGTATTTTTATGGATGTGTGTTCTCATGCCTGACTATCCAAAGAAAAGGACTCATCTGATCATCAGCTTCGTGTCATATCTCTCCCTGTTCATTTAGACGAAAATATAATGCCTCATTTCATATTAGGCAGGTTGTTTCCTTCACCAAATATGATGCGTGAAATGTCAGATGACCTAGTAGAAAAATCTGTAACAATTGACTCTTACCTTTTTGTTGTTGAAAAAAGTAACCCTTGGGCGATCCTTCAGAAAGTGGTCCAAAATGTGGCCGAAATGAAATAAGCAACGGGTGATCTTCATGATTATTTTTGTTTTCTACAGTGACCAAACATTCAATATCAGGCTTAGATTTCTAATTTCATCAGAAACGTTACCTTTGAAGTGTATTCTATCATATTAATCAGGTTCCAACATCCAAAACATAAGACACATGTTTTGAAAACCGAGATAAAAATCCTTTCTCCATTCACGTTTAACCAGTACAGAAACTTTAAACTTGATTTTCTCAGAACTTTAGTTTTCTGAATCAGCCCGATACCTTTCACCAATTTGGATGTAACTTTGTAATCGAACATCCAATAACCAAAAGCAAGGTATCATTGTAAAGCTTAAAATATAATCTTACAGATGAGACCAAAAAATCAATTTCAATTTTGTCGACCTTAAAGTACCTTTCGATATGACGGGTCACATATGTATCAGTCCTTGATTAACAATTATTCACAGAAATACAAAATCAGAAAGTTTTGTTTATCATATTATACAACCCGATTATGCTAATCACCTTGTCATGTCACAAACGTCACAAAAACGTTGCAAAGTTCTGTTTTCATGTACACCAGGAATTCAATTAGAATGAGCTTCCATATGCAAAGGTAGCAGTTATTGGTATGCCCCATACCAACCATACCAATTTCATCAAATTTGGCCATCTTTTTAGTTAATTAGTACAGCTGAAACAATATGTCAGTAACGTCAAGGAAATGTTGCATAGGCACACGTGTACATCATTAGATGCAATAGTATTTTCATTTATTTTTTATTTACACATTGTAAATATTAAAAGGTTATTACAAAGCAAAAAGCAATTACAAAACCCAGTGGGAAGGGGGTGACCCTGAAGACCCCTTTTCAGCAGACCCTCTCAGCTTTTCCGTAAGACCCCTGTTTCAGCATGTTTCAGTTCTGATCCTTTTCAACAAAAAGCCTCAAATTTGGCCGAAACGCAGTTGTTTAAACCTATTTTTTTCCAAAATGGAAGTTTTAAAGCCCTGTGCTGCCAACCCGCTGTTTAAGCACCGCACACCTATACCGAAGTGAAATTTGAGTAATACAAAACATTAAATTTCAAGCATGATGGCAAATATTTTTATATTTTCAGGATAGTAGATATTGTCCATGATGTTAGAATGAGGAAAGATTCTAGGGAGGGTTTGTAATCTTAACAGGGCCATTACAGATGTTAATTGCCATACAGATCAATACTTATGAATATTATTTAATACCGAGGCAATAATTTGAAAATACATAAGTTACAGAAATATTTTACATGCTACAAACGTCACGATAATGTTGCACCTCAAAATGTCACAAACGTCACGAAACGTTGCACAAAAGTTTTAACCAGAGGAAAACCCCTATAGCAATTGACTTTTGGGGATGGGAAGTTAATTCTAAGTATTCTCTTCATCTGCTTTATAAAGTAGAAGACAAAAACAATCACACTTCAAGAGTTTCTCGTATATGGTCTCATGGAGCAAGAACCCAGCTTTCTCTGTCACAAACGTTGCATGGCCTTTAATCTTTAAATTAGGGGGGGGGGGGGAATTATTTTTTAAAGGTATGATTGGATGGATTGTGTTAACAACTTATTGGACCAACCAGTAAAATAATAAATATTTACAGATTTTGTAAGTTTTGAACAATAAAAACCAAAATTTTCCTTGATTTTGGTCATAAACTTCACAAAATAGTTGCCCCCTTGCATTCTTCCTTTCTGAGCTGTGTCTTTAAAACAGAGTGGTAAAAGAGGGTTGTTCCCCTGGAATCTCTTACAGTCCATTCTAAACTTTCTCACTGAATTATAGAGAAGGGTGGTTCTACGAAAACACCTTGCTGCAACGTGCACTTTATTGGATACATTGGAAAGATGCAGCTCATACACAAGTATATGTTCTACTGACTGATCACTCATTCTAGTTTACAAAATATTTATCTGTTCCTCTCTAAACTGTATCCGCAACAATGGAGGGGTAAAAAACAATTATTCCCATAGTACAGTGCTTCAATTGGTGCTCTAGTTTTAGCTGCCTCTATATTTTCTGATAAAAGATGGAGAAGCTAAAAATATAGGAAAAGTATGGAAGGTGATAAAAGAAAAAAGATGGAGAAGCCAAACAATATAGGATTAATTATGCCCTGCTAGAACCTGTTGCAATCTGTGCTTAACTATTTCATTGAAATTCACAGACAAGGGGATTCCAAACTGAAATACACTTGATTCTCTAACTCTTATGTCTGCTCTTGTCTTCAATGACAATTGGTGTGGTTCTTGCCCTATTTCAGGTCTAAAAATTTCTTCTACCAACAGTTTCCATATCCAGCCCACTTACAACTATTACCCAAAATATGAATTCTTACCCTAAACCAGTACTGCCCTAAACCTGACCTATCTTGATCTTGACCCTGAAAACATAAGGAGCCCATTCCAACTCAAAATCTGGAGTTTCAAAGGCTTGGTTTATCGTTTACCTTCGTATACAATATTCTATACCTGTAAGTAATCGTTATTATGTATATCAATGGAATAACAATTATTTCATGATAGAATATCGATACAGGTGTATTCTCTACAATGTCGATTTTTCATCATCAATTCTCTCTTATAATCAAGTGCACAAGTGGATAATTGTAAATAATTTAAATATGGATAATTGTTGCATTGAAAATTCTACACTACTGTATAGAGGACTCTGAACTGGCCCTTACCCTAAATTTAACCTAACTTGATCTTCGCCCTAAAAACGTTAGAAACCCATCTAAAACTTAATATTACCAAAAATCGAAGTCCTTGCCCTAAACCCAACCTAACCTGATCCTGGCCCTACAAACAAATTAGCCCATACACATACATTCCTTCCCCCCCCCCCAAAAAAAAAGCCCAACTTGAGCTTGGCCCCTATAAACATTAGAGGCCCACTAAAAATTATCCCAAAATCCAATTTCTTATCCTAAACCCAACCTAACTTGATTTTGGCCCTAAAAATATCAGTAATTAGCAGCCCACTTTAAACTGACCCCAAAATCAGAATTCTTACTCTAAGCCTAACCTAATTTGATCTTGACCCTAAAAGTAACCCGAAATAAACTTAATTTTTAGGTGTACCCTACATTACAAGAAGGAGCTTTTATTCTTATGTCCATTATTTTCTTCAGCATCTGATTGAGTGACGTGCTTGTTACTTTGTGGTCCCAAAATTGTGAAAATCTTTTTCTTTATATATGTCTGATCTATGCTTCAGCAAATAGCCGAGCAGGCTGCTCTTCCATATCCATCTCATTTTCAAAACGAAATGTGTCCCAGTATACACATATTGACATGTGTTCCAACTGAAACCCTGCTAAGTCATGAAAATGCAGGTCTTGAATACTTCTTATGCTGATATCTTTTTTCCCCTAATGAAAGATGAAAAGCCAGTGGTATAGCCGTTACTCTCTAATTTCGACGTACTATTTACTGTTAAGTGTGTTAATTCATGAGATAAGAAATCAGAAGATTCTCATCTCATGACAAAGAAGGATGCCTTCTAGAATGCATAAAATCCAGTAGTATCTCAGGCTCTATACTATAGGACCGACACAACCCTTCCTGTCCATTGATATAGCAAATTATTTCATTTGCCATCCCAGTAATCTTAAATGGCTTCCTGACAGAAAATCCCAGCCACATCATTGAACTCCCAGAACCCAAATGATGCTTTTAGCTTCCTTAATATAACAATAATTTCCTGTAAGTCAATTTGCTCCCTATCCAAAAAGCCCAGATACATCACTGTGCTCTCTAGAATTTAAGCATGACCTCCCCAGCCCAGTACAACCAATTTACCTGTGTTGCTTGACTCCTTGACAGAAAAGCCCAGTTACGGCATTGAGCTCCCAAGAATTGGAACATGATGACCTCAGCCCCAGGAATATCACAAATATGTTCCTATACATCACTTGGCTTTCTGACAGAAAAGCTCAGTTTCACCATGGAGCTCCCAAGAACTCACACATAACAGGTGTGAGAGGCCAGTTGACAAAAACGAGGAAAAGCATGTAAAGTTGGGGGAAAAGGTCAAAATGGGCTGAAAATTAATGAAAAAGCTAAAATTTTAGCACATGAACATTTTCAAAAATGAGGAAATCAGCTGAAAAGAGGAACTCTCACACCCCTGACATGACCTTGGTCCCAGTAATATAACAAATATGTTCCTGTACATCACTTGCCTTTCTGACAGAAGGAAATAAATGATATGAAAAAGTGTCACAAAGGTTCTTCAATCTTTCCATTTTCACAGAGAGAACTTGCTACACAACGGTTTTAAGAATATTGGATTTTCTAAATGTTCTTTTAAATAATAAATGCAGTGGATTTGTAGTGTGCTAGCTTATGCCTCCCTGATTTATAATTCCATGTGTCCTTGGCATATTGTGCTGTAGCCAAAATGTTAAGAAAAAAGTTCTTCATGAATGTGCTATATTTTCCCCATACACAGCAAGATCTGGTTACACTCCTGTTGCAAAACAACTGCATTTTCAAAATGCTCTTCCATTACAACTCAACAGCTCCTGCAATCATTTTGTTGTGGTCTAATTTTGCCTTTCGATTTATATGATAAGAGGGTGTTAAAGAGTAGGAAGATGCTTGGGATGTTTTGAAAACATCAAGAAGCTGCAGTTTGATTTATTATATTTCATCTATCTTGTTGTATTACAGGTACATTTTATTATGACTCAAATATCTTATTTACAGGCCTTGTCTTTTGAAAATATTGCTGGTGAGTAGCAATCTCTCTCCTCAAAACTTGTCAAGTGAGCTAAAGGCGAGTGATTTTAATTCTTTATATTATTACACCTAATGTAGGCAAGTAATAAAAAGCTCCACAGCTTCATTTTAGGTGAGTGATGGCAAGTGATCACTCTCACTTGCCTTTAAAGACGGGGCCTGTTTTTAAAAGAAATGTACAAACTAGAAATATGACAATGTTTTCAATTGCAAATGTTTCTTTGTATTAGCATTTTTGTCTTGCCTGAACATAGTTCAGAAAGAGATGTAGCAGTCATGTTTCTGTCTATCATGCATTGTGCACTGTCTACATACCATTTTCCTTAAGGCCTAAAAAAAAAATTGTTTGATTGGCGTAACCCGACCGACCCTAATTTTACCACCGACCCTAGATATTTTTATTTTTTTGAGCATGGTAAAAAATCTCCAAATCTCAAATTTAGTGGGAATCAATTCATGGGAGCCCAAGATATGGCTTGCAGGACATGCAAAATGACAAATAAAAGATGTGTTACAGGAAAAGTGAAGATGTTTTTGTATATGTGTCGTATATTTTGTGTTCTTGTATGTGAAACATAGACTTAGAAAATAATTTGAAAAAAAAATCCGACCTACCTACCCTATTTTTTTTTCTATGTTACGCCAATCAAACAATTAATTTTTTTTTGCCTAATTGTAGGCCTACGCGTTGACAAACTAACTTGATGATTAAGAGGGTTTTGTTCATATGCGCTGTTTAACACTCGGAGGATCCAAGTAAATGTCAAAAAGTCACTTGCACCATATGAATAGCCCTTACCAAGGGGGAGTGTCCTGTTGGGATCACAATACAAACGTTATTTGAGGTCAGATTTTAAAATTGATGAAAAATTGGGACTATGATCATTTCAAGGTCGCCACTTTTTCTTAATAACACTTGTCCCGCATTGACCAAACTTGCACTGTGATAAGTCGTCACCCTCAAGAATGTCCTGAAAGGGTCAAGTCAATGTCATGTAAAATTAAAGGACAAAGAGGTCAAATCTTTAAATCTGCAGAAAGTTGAGCCCATGTTATGTAAGGTCAATCAAGGTCATTTAAAGGATATATCTACATCACAGTAACTCTTAACCCTGATGAACATCATTTTATGGACAGCACCATAATAAGGTTATTTTGAAGGTCAAGATCCTTTACAACTGCTATCAGGTGAGACATGTGGTTTGCAAACCACCATGTTCATCTTCTCCGTCTCTGAAGAATGGTCTCTACAAAACAAGTCAAAAATATGAGAGTTTCTGAATTTGTCTGGTTTTCACTAAGATAACACTTGGTCATTGTTAACTGGTTGTTTTGCTTGTGTGGTTGTTCATTGATGAGATTCGAAATGTGAAAATAAGTGTGTTTTTAGATACAAGACTATCGTTATCTTGATAGTGCTATCTTCAATCTTCATTATGTCTCTCCTTGATTTGAAAGGAATTGGTTTCCTGGCTTAGATAGGGGCTGGCTCTTTCCTCTGATGGGATGGTCCCAAAATGCGGAGAGACTCAAATATCCCCCCCCCCCCAATATCCAAGAGCTGAAAATCTTACTTTCAATTAAATAATGATATGACTCCTCCCCCCCTGTTTTCATGACAAATAAACTATGACCCACCCTCTTCTGAAGAAAATGCCAGCCCTCTAATCCTCTAGTGTAATCAAGTTTCTATGTCACCTGCTGATAGGTTGCAAAACAGAAAAGCTTGCCTCTGTTGTTGTCAGCAACAAAAAAATCACAGATGAAATGCTTGTTTCCAAATGATAAGGTCTTAAATCTGTTGCCGGAAAGATCTTCAGAATATTCTTCCTGTTCCTATCATCTCAATTATTTTCTTTCACTAATGAACATTATGTAATGATGCTATGGTCACATTAGCCAACCGGTGTCTGGTGGTCAGAAGGAAGTTGCAAAGTATCGGTATGACACCAGTGATAGCTTGCGATGCCTGGTTGGTCACCAGTCGGCAGGCAGTTGTTATTGGACCATAACTGAAGACATCGTATATACAAGCCGCAAGTTAGTAACTCAGAATTAAATTCTTGCGTCATGCTTCTGGTGTCTCTACAACTCAAGGACACCCTCCAGACACCGTTCAGTCGCCGATCGATGTCTGTTGAATTCTACCCGGTATGACGCCGTAAACACAAACGTAACCTCGCGGTAAGGTTACCATTATGTGACCATGGTATCCGCACTTCTGGTAATAGCATATGGCACACAATTTACCTGACTATTTCCCTGATTGTTTCTATGATTTCAAAAATCAAGACCTTTTTTCCTTATCTTTTCATCTTATCTTCTTCTCTTTTGATTTTGTAATTTCTGGTATCAACATTTTGATAAGTTCAACAGCATTATTTCAGATGACTATCTTTGGAATTAGAGCGCACAATTACTGGCATGCTAAGAAACAAATTTCAAAGTAAAGGCCTCTGGAAAGGTAGCCATTACCGACAGTTTCATGGCAAACCCTCACTTAACACTCATTGGGTTCCCAATCATCAGACGTCTGTGCCCAGCTAAGCTGAAAGTGTCATATGACACACAGTTGGACCAACAATTCCCAGATTGTTTCTGTGATTATCTCTTTTTTCTTTCATCCTATCTTTACTTTTCAATACTTTGTCTAACTTTGTTTTATCAGTAAGTTTGCTTTAGTGTAAGGTTGTTTCTTGTGAATTATCTCTCTTTTCTTTGATTTTATCTGTGCAATACAGTCTTCAACATTGTTGTATCAGTAGGTTTGCTTTAATCTGACAAGAATGATACTGTCATACATACGTCATATCATCTAACTTGCATGGGTTGCCTGCATGCGGCGAGTATTAGCAAATTCCTTGAGGACAGTAGTCATACAGGGATGCAAGTTTTTAGGAAATTTTACTGAAAATACTGTAAAACACTTAAATTTCGCGGGGAGTTTATTTCGCGAATTTGCAATAAGTGACATTTTCGCGAGTATCAAATTTCGCGAATTTGAAATTTTGTCATGATTATGTATGTCTTCCGAATTTGGAAGGCCAAATATTATCTTCTAGTCTTCTGTGTTCCTGTCAAAATATTACTAAAATACCTTGAAAGTCTGCATGAAAAAAGGCTCCACGCATGATGTTTAAAACTATTGTAAAAGTAAGCATATTGCAGAAATAAATCAAAAATTTTACGATCAAACCTGGGACCATATACCCAATAAAACACTACATTGACTGCCGACTTGAAGTTTGTTTACATCCACTTGGACCGTTCCATTTACAACATCAAAATAGGGGTGAGGTTTTATAGATCGTATCACAGAGGGGCTATTTAACAATACACAAATACAAGAGCTGACAAGCCATTTCTTATTAAACAAAACATGAACTTGGACAATATTTTCGCGAGGATTTAATTTCGCGAATTATTTTCCCTCGCGAAATTCGCGAAATTAAATACCTCGCAAAATTAACATGTTTTACAGTATTTTGTTTTCAGGAAATGTTGTCCTGTGTAAAAGAATAGGAAAAGCATTCTTTTGTAGGAGATTTTTAAACATTTCAGGAAATTTTGACTTGAGAAACTTGCATCCCTGTGTTTTTAGTTGACGTGACTAATGTGTGTCACCAGCAGTGTTTTGAGAAGATACACAATCACAAACTGCATTCAAACACTAGTGAAATGTATACCCGGTGATTACAGTTATAAGATCAAATGTTCACAAATAGACTCCATCACAAGTGTGCATTATGTGGAGATTCTCAGTAAGATTCTTTTAATTAAGAGGCTTACCTTGAATCATGGAGATCTATTAAAATTGCTGATACCCTGAAGCAAGAATGTATAAGTACTGTAAGTACATGCCTTCATGAAGTCGACATACAGGTCCCAGAAATAAATGGATAAGATACAATTCCAAGATTTCATTTGTTGCACCTCATCTTGAAAAAGATATGAAATGAAAAGGCAAGAATCACTGAAAATGTTCTTTCCGGTGCACAAAAGTTAAATGAAAAATCAAGAAGAGAAGTGAATTTGTCCCTCCCTTCAAGTTCATATAGGACTTAGTGTCACTCAGCCAATGTCCTAGTTGAACACTGAAACGTAATGTTAGGTGAACAATATCAAGAACTAGAAAGAAAATGTCCTTGCAGTGCACAGAAGTTTGACTGAGTTTGTTATTTCAACTGGGATCGATAGCCAATGTCCTGTAGAGTTAAAAGATGAAACATAATGATGATAGAATATCAAGAATATGTTCCTTGCAGTGGAAATAGAAGGATCCATGTCCCAGTCGAAAGCTGATAAAAATGGAAAATGTCCCTTGCAGTACCAATAAGACTTTAGCTGTCTCCATAGTTGAACCTATGTACTCAGCTGATATCCTGAATATAGTTGAAAGCTGAAACATTTTTAGTGGAAAAATAACAAATTGTGCAGGACTTCGCTGTTTTCATAACGTGAACCATTGTCCTATAATAGCTAGTTGAAAGCTGAAATGTATTTTTCATTAAAAAAAAACATATGAATGTTGCCGGTGTAGGTACGTGGATACTGAAACTGCTGATGCAGTGAAAGTTGAGTTTGGTGAACTTGAATCCACTGCCTAGGAAAGCTAACAGCAAATGTCGTAGGTGGAAGCTGAAAACTAATGTCGTTAAAAAAAAGGATGAATTGAAAGTGCTTGAAAAGTTGTGTGGATACTAGAACTGCAGGTTCAGTAGAAGTTTTTGGTGAGTTTGTATCCACACACTAGTTGCATTGATCTCCCTCTGCTGATAGGGATTGTTGTATCAATTTCTTACCAGCTATAAACTTGTCCATGAGTCAAACACTGGTTGCAATGAGTGAATAGTTCTTCCAGCGCAGTTGTTAAATCCAATTTTCCAATTCCTGACTATCTCTAGGCAAATGTTCACTGTCCATGAGTTGGTGGTTCAGTGAAAAAATGTCTTCAAAATAAACGTCTTTTGCACAGTTATTGCAAACAAGAAGAGCATAAATCAATTTGGACCGGAAGAGGTATCTTTTGAATTATGTTTTGAGTGGAATAATATTCTTTTATATAGAGGAAAAATGTAAAAAATTGTAAGTGACAGTTGTTCTGTTGAGATCAATCTAATACTTGAATGAGAAAATGAACTTAAAGAGTGAAATATGATGATGTTGAGAGTTAAGACAAAATAAATTAACATTGTATTGATGTTTGAATGGGAATGTGCATTCTCTTTACTCTTTGTTTTGACTTAATGCTGTTCTCATGTTTGATTTATGTAATTCATTTTAAAGACATTCAACTGATATATCTCAGCAGTCGTGAATACTTGATAATGTAGACTGAAATGGTCCACTATAGCATTCTTGAAAAGTATAGGCTCAGGTTGTCTTCTATAACCTCTATAGCAGGCCTGAAGAACACTCTGACCTTACCATGAAACCAGTCTTGATAAATCATCAGTTCAGTGTAGTAACTGATCCTAAATGCAGTGTTAGGGTTTCCTAAACGGAAGCTGGTTGTTTCCTAAAAGATATATACATTACACACAACATCAAACTGACATTTCAATGGCAAACTGACATTGCTGTCTGTCTATGACACAACACCACCCAACAGTACATTCACATGTTCTTGCATGAGCCCTTACAGGAAGAGGATGATTAACATAGTGCTTGACGTAAATTGGCACGGATAACTAAAACAGCTCGCATACAAGCAAGACAATGACAACATGACCTGTACAAACTATCGGGCCTACAAAATCATCAACATTAAGCATAGAATAGCAACCATACATGTACAGATATTTTGTTGTCGAGATAGAATCATCAAGAATAATAAATTGAGAAAAATGAATGAAATTAGGATAACAATAGATACAATAAAGAAGTGCTCAATGTGTTGAAATAACATTACAAAGAAATGACAACATGTGAACAATCAAAGCATTTGTTACAGCCACGTGACTATAACATGGAACATACAACAAACTCACCTTCGTTATTTCTATAAAATGATGACAAATTGATATAACAGACAAACTACAAGGCACACCAATGACCACAAATTTGATAGGGATACTAAGGGGATTGTAGGTAAAAGAAAAGTTTAGTCAACTAGCTATCAAATTTTCCACACATGGAGCTGGTTTTGTATTTGTTTTTTGGTGGGAATAAGTATTATTCATTTGTGTGTTGAAGTAACATTGACTAAGATTCACAATTCCATACACCAGTGCTCTGAAAAAGTATAATTTGGGCATGCATAGAGTGATAATCCTACAACAAAGAAACACGGGAAATGGTGTTTCATTAAATCTTTCCTTTATAATGTCCTCTATTTTTTTCTTTATTTCCTGTACTATATTCCCATTTGTCACTTTATTTCTTATTCAGCACAAACTAGACATTACATTGAGGAGAATAATAATTTTTTATTTTATTTTATTTGTGAAATATTTAAAGAAGGTAGCCACAATCAGTGGACCAGCACTGCTTTTCATAAGGGCGCTCTATACATAAAAATACAACAGGTAAATTACATTATATAAAAATTACGTACAATTTA
>JXSR01S009417.1:0-13107 GCA_000969725.1 Ophiothrix spiculata
ACTTGGAATCACTAGTGTTTATGAGGTAAAGTATACAAGTTTGTTTGCTTTATGATAAATGATAGTTTAGTCAATAATGTTTTTCAATATTGTTAAATGTTAATTCTTTGGGGTTATATTAGGGTCTCTCTAGATTTTGTCAATATCCATTCGGACTAACATTTAGAATTTGAAATTATTAATTCTATATAATAGAAACTGCTAAAAGATGTACCTAAGATCATCTCTAGATGCAGGAAGTATTATACCTTTTGAAGTATATAAAAACGGATTTCCTCATTGTTTGGACTATCCCGTGCTTTAGTTACGATATAGATCCAGATTCTTATTCAAAGCTTATAGGGTATCTGTCAGTGGCCAACACTAGATTTATTCGAATGAACAAATTAAATCACAAACTGCAAACATGAGCTGATTTTTCTCAGTTTCAAATGTAAGATGCATTTTGTCTAAAGAACATCAAATATTTTTAATTAATTGAAGTAGTAGAATGTATTACAAAGTGAATAGAATATGTTTGAGTTGAAAAAAATAAAACAATAGGTAAGTTTGCTAATCGCAAAACTCAGTGCAACTACTGTATGAAAGTTCATAAGACATTTTAAGCTTCTTTCCCATGCTCTTTTCCAGTATTTGGAGCGGCGATTCAACAGAACCGTCAGATTGCTAGGGATGGCTACTTTTCAATGTCAGATGGTAAGGTTTTTGGACAGCACAATTTGAGGTTATTGTCTTGTTATCGAATATTTTCTGACTAAGGGTCATAACACAGTTCTTTTGAGCTATCAAACATTTGGTGCAACAAGTCTTTGTTATTACATTAATTCCAATGTATCATCTAATCAATAACAGATGCTTGGTGTTGAAAATCACCAAACATTTGACATCAAAGAAAATTTTGTGGTGTATTGATTTTTCATCACCAAGCCTCCGTTATTAATAGAAAATACATTGGAACTATATATCAGATTATAAGATAACAAAGACTTGTTGCACCAAATGTTTGATAGCTCAAAAGAACCATGTTTTGACCCTTACTGTTGTAGCCTGACCTTGGTTTGCGATTCAATATTTAGCTAAAGTAAAACAATAAATCATGAAAATTGTATGTGCATTTGTTTCCTTACGTTATTTTTAAACCCCTCTCTAATTTACCCATGAAATAATATCTGCATAGTTTACGAGGGTTTACCAACATTAATAACAATCATATTGACGTCATATGCAGTATCAATTGGTACTTGTTTAGTATCAACGAAACGAGGAGGGACGTCAATAGCAAGCAAAGGATAAAATCCATAGTTTATACTACTCTTTTGAGTGTTAGTGAAACACTTAATTTAAGTAAAATTTTATCGTAAGAGTATTAATCTTACTGAACATTGAGAAGAGATGGCCCCAGTTTTTACTAAACCAGAGTGACCAGGGCTTTATTTCAGAAATATATTTAAGAATATTCCTATAATATATATATTCTATTATAAAATGTTACGATTAATTTAGAATTTGGATCAAGGCAAATTCAAAGAAAACAACTTAATACACTAGGCCTGTTCAAGTTTGTCGTAGGTTATCTCATTAACAGAAAAAGGATTTAGTTAACCAAATAGTTTAAAAATTGTAATTGACAAAAAGAAGTATCGAATTAATATTACCACACAATACGTTAAGATGAGGAGGGGGCGAGGGTTAAACTTTTCTTTGATAAAGAAAGATGAAGCTTGGTTTCTATCTACATGCAACGATAAAATCTCGAACTGAAACCTCATCGTGAAAACATATCTTTGTATGTAAAATTGCTAAGGACTATAATTACCATTTGACTTGTCTTGTTTCTAAGGTATTATACATGGGGATAGCTATTTACGCTCCAGCGTTGGCCTTGAATGAAGGTAAGCATGGACATGCAGTAGAAACTTTTGTTCAATGGCTATTTAACATGATATTGTTTACATGACAACTCTAATGAAGAGTTGTTTATAGAAAATTTCTGTAACAGAAATGTTGTTCTTAAACTTGAAATCATCTGTTCCTCAGACACTTAAGATTAGAGAATAAAAGATAAGATTTCTTGTTTAAAAATACAAACAATTTGTACCAGAAATATACTTAAAGTGTACTCGAATGATGTTCCAAATGTGCACATTCCAATCTTGTACTAGAATTGTACTCGATTTTCTCCAGGGAATGCTCGATAAATCATCAGGCTAGCGATAGCCATTGTTTCATTAAACATTCTTATTCAGTGGGTGTGGCTTTTAATTAAATGAAGCAATATGACTGGTTCTTACTCTGACCCCGACGATTTTTCCCGGCGATTTTTAATCCATTATTAGACGATAGATGACAGGCAAAACAAGAAATCTTATCTTTTATTCTCTAAATAATGGATTGCTGAGAGCAACTTAAGAGGCCTCATCATAAGAGCAACTTAAAGGCTAAATAGATTCAAAAAGTCCAACATTGAAAATATTTTGTTATTATTTTTTCAGTGACCAATTTCCCATTGTGGGGAGCCGTATGGGCTTGTGGGCTTGTCTGCACCTTTTACTGCACCATAGTAAGTATCAGCTTTCAGATTAGTTTACCATTCATTGGTGTGGTTATTCTTTGTATATAGGAGGAATATTCATCGGAATAATAAAGAATTCTCAGAAAAATATTCAGCAAAAATTCAGGGAATTTTGATTGCTCGGAATAATAAAGAATTCTCAGAAAAATATTCAGCAAAAATTCAGGGAATTTCGATTGCTAAAATTGCTTGGAATCATTACTCGTTTTTAATCATGCATGTTATTATTCAAGAGTGTTTTGAGCTGTGTCGTTCAATAGTATCAATAATTAAAAAAATGTCTGCCGCTTTGAAATATTAAGTTTTCCAAGAATTGTGCTTTACCTCTCTCTTCATATGAAGGACTGAAATCATGGACCAATCTGGACCAATGTTCTTCAGGTGACGGTCATGATAGAGGCCTGCTATAATTGTGTTTTATTTCTTTCCCCCTTAGGGTGGACTGAAAGCAGTGATCTGGACCGATGTGCTTCAGTTGACGGTCATGATAGAGACCTGCTATAATCATGTTTTATTTATTTCTCCCTTAGGGTGGACTGAAAGCAGTGATCTGGACCGATGTGCTTCCGTTGACGGTCATGATAGAGGCCTACTATAATTGTGTTTTATTTCTTTCCCCCTTAGGGTGGACTGAAAGCAGTGATCTGGACCAATGTGCTTCAGTTGACGGTCATGATAGAGGTCTGCTATAATTGTGTGTTATTTATTTCTCCCTTAGGGTGGACTGAAAGCAGTGATCTGGACCGATGTGCTTCAGTTGACGGTCATGATAGAGGCCTGCTATAATTGTGTTTTATTTATTTCTCCATTAGGGTGGACTGAAAGCAGTGATCTGGACCGATGTGCTTCAGTTGACCATGTTGACGGTCATGATAGAGGCCTGCTATAATTGTGTTTTATTTCTTTCTCCCTTAGGGTGGACTGAAAGCAGTGATCTGGACCGATGTGCTTCAGTTGACGGTCATGATAGAGGCCTGCTATAATTGTGTTTTATTTCTTTCCCCCTTAGGGTGGACTGAAAGCAGTGATCTGGACCGATGTGCTTCAGTTGACGGTCATGATAGAGACCTGCTATAATCATGTTTTATTTATTTCTCCCTTAGGGTGGACTGAAAGCAGTGATCTGGACCGATGTGCTTCAGTTGACGGTCATGATAGAGGCCTGCTATAATTGTGTTGTATTTATTTCCCCCTTAGGGTGGACTGAAAGCAGTGATCTGGACCGATGTTCTTCAGTTGACGGTCATGATAGCAGGGTTCCTGATGGTTATCATCAAAGGCAGTATCGACGTCGGAGGGCTGTCAGAAGTATGGAGGATTGCTGAAGAAGGAGGCCGAATCGACTTCATTCAGTAAGTTACAATTACATAATAATAACCGTGGGTTATTTAACAACAGAGGTGTTTGCGTGCATTGGCCTTGGTAATTATGAGAGAGCATATAGCACAAGAAAAATGCAATGTTCAGTTGAATCTATTAAAAGAACAGACCTTTTAATGGACAGATACCTTTTCCCAAATTAATGCCCAACTCCACTGAATAATGTCCAATTGTTTCAAGGTCTGCCTGGTTAACTCCAGAATTATTCAACTGCCACAAAAATAGTACAGGAACGCAAAATGGAGTAAACTATGGGCCTGGTAGAAAACTACATATATGTCAGTAGTAAATATTATGACTATAAAGTAATAAATTATTATACAGTCACTACTGTGTGATAATTCACTAACAGGAAACACACTTTGTAGCATTCTTTGAGCAAGGAGATAGTGTTAAACATCTTTGTTGACAAACAGTAATTAACCGCTTTGCCAAGCATTTTCAAGTGAGGTAATTTCATTTTCCAGATTGTGCTGTCATGGTTGCCAACAAAATGGTTGATCTGATTTCCCATAATATAGGTTTTTCATTACCTCCTTGAGATTCATTTTTCCATGTACTAAATTACTCATGTTTTGCTTAATTGAATAAAAGTCACGAAAAATTTTGGTGTTTTTTAATCATTATTTCAGTTTTCAGTCTGGCTAAATTTCCATTTTATATTTTTGCACGTTAAACTCTAACTTATGGCAAACTTCCATTTTATATTTTGCTTATTTTTGCAATTTGCCGTTTTTATTTCAATAGGCAAAATATAAAATGGAACTTGCATTTGTCATTTCTATTTGTATACGATAATGCTTTAAACACTAACGGTGCTGGCGACATAATTGCTTGCATATTCGT
This sequence comes from Ophiothrix spiculata, assembly GCA_000969725.1. Classification (NCBI taxonomy): domain Eukaryota; kingdom Metazoa; phylum Echinodermata; class Ophiuroidea; order Amphilepidida; family Ophiotrichidae; genus Ophiothrix; species Ophiothrix spiculata. Next base: position 4,799 of record JXSR01S009417.1, read on the forward strand.
ACCACGTCTATCAACTTCTGTAGGGGTTTAAGAATATTTGCTCTTTACATAAGACCAATAAGCTACCAAAATGAAATTTCAATTACTGTTATGGTGTTTCATTTTATATGTGAACGTTTACAGAGCGGTTCAACTATACCACCAACACAATGGAATTTTGTGCTAGTTATTAAGCAAGAGAAATAGAGTATGTTAGATTACGCTTTACGCATTGTGAATACAATGTTTTATTATTAGTAGGGTACTACTTAAATTGACAATGAAACATTATTTCAAGCTCAATACTACCTTCATTACAATTGATCAGGTGCGTACTATTCATGCACGAACTATACAGTGAAATATAAATGTTATTAGATATAACTATATGCTTTACTGAATTTAAAATCCAATATTATAAATTGGCTCATGTAATTTGGATATCAACTGCTAATGAGAATAAGAGCATGCCAATTGCAGATAAGATGTCGTGCATTACAAAAATCGTCATTGCCTTTTGCTTTCATCATGTTCATATTCTTAATTTTTCGTTTGGTATGAACATAGAATACATTAAATAAAGTGACCTTCTGCTTTTTATTCTCAAAAAACACTCGGGTTTTGCATATTTTTCAAGATCCTGACATATTGTTCATATTGTTCATGGCTACTATCTTAAGGAGTTTTCTCAGAGATGCAAAATTTTCTCAGAGAGATGCAAAATCTCCATTGTTTTTCTTAAACATTTAGTATTTGGTAGATTTATTTGTGCTGATAGCGAATCTAAAACAAAAAATATAAGTCACCGTGCTCGTTTTTGAGATACAGGCATATTTTCAAAAAGCCCATATTTTCCCAAAAAAATCACCCGATTTACCATACAAAGTATAGGAAAAGCTCCAAAAAATCGATCATTATGTGCTTGTAAAATAGTAAATTCTCCAATGATTTTTTTATTTTTACATTATGTTAAAGCACTATTTGCGCACTTCAAAACACTGAAATAAAAAAAAAATAGGGCGGTCACCGTGTTAGTTTTCAAGAAAAATGACAAAAACGGGCATTTTTCAATAAAATTTGATTATTTTGATGGTACATCTGCGTCTGCATAATATCTCGCGTATATATTACGCAGCGATGCGGTGCGTGATGAAACAAACGCGTTAGTAAAGCATGCATGTGCATTGAAATTTGCGTACGTTATCCCGCAGTTGTAAGAAACCTCATTTCTTAGAAAAACCCCATAATACACCAACAAGTCAGGCTAATCATGCTAATGTAGACTAGCCTATTTGTGAAATTTTATTTTATGTATCAAAAAATACATAGACTCACCAGGTAAACACTGTATGCAGCGCCCCAAGAAGGAGCATTCGCACAGGGGACCCACGGCTTAACGTGACTGTCCGAACCACGGAGCAATTAGAGTAAAGTTTCTTGCCCAAGGAAACAAGGAGACGTAAACAGCCTGGCCCGGGGCTCGAACCCACAACCTCTGTATTACGAGACCCGTGCTCTAACCGCTCCGCCACGCTCCAAACATCTCTATCATTCGAAAACATCAAGGTTTATCGTAATTATTGTTACAGGCACAGATTGATAAACATGATAAATGCGTAAAATTGTAAAAATAATAAATCGAGTGCCGAAATTGGAGTTAACCGAGTGGGCAACTGCGACTGCTTTGCATTGGACCCAATGTGCATTATTTTTTTTGTATCATTTCAATAATACTCACTTGTTATTCTTATTCATACACAACGATGACTGTGTTTTCATTTTAAAGAAAAGCAAAAACACAATTATTGTTTTATTTTCCTTGTTGTCTATTAAAACACTGAAGTAAAATATAACCAGCCACCGTTCTATGTTCATTGTTTATCTTCACAATCCCTGAAAGTTGTTTTATCATAACTAATAAAGTTAACAATATAAAATTAACGTACACATTGTTAGGAAGGAAATTTCATAATAAATCTATTTATTGGAAACTCACCAAAACGGATCATTTCTACACACGTCGAATAAGCGGGGAAAGTAATATTCGAGAGAAATCTTCAAAAACAGTTTTAAGTAATGTTTCTGATTTTTATGGATAAAGGTGTTTTTTTTTAAATTTTTACAATTACGGCCCAAAAATGCCCATACATGTCAATGACAAATTGCGTCTGTTCTGATATTCATCCTTCATCACCAGCGTGTCCAGGATATTTTCAGCACCCAAAGCCCCCTCCTGGATACGCTAGTGTTCATCATCCCATCATGCAGTTCGTGACCAATAAATGCAAAGTTGTAAGAGCAACATACGCATGCTCATCATAGCTTTAAATGTTATATCATTTGACAAACTAAGGCTCATTCCAAGAGCGAATTAAATTACTTCATCATCTATTAAAAACATGTGTTTTGTTCATGGATGAATAACTACAAAAACAATATTAGTCTTTGGATGAATTGCTGCAAAGGCAATTAGATATGTTACTAAAAGTAATTCATTTCCGACGCAATTTCCGACTCAAATGAGGCAGGCAAAAACAACAAACCACCAGGCTTTTCTTTTATTAAACGTCTTATTTAATGTACGTTTGATTAAAGTAATCAAATAATTACCCAAACAACCCACAATCAATCACTCATACAAAATTATATATGCTGTAAACAAATCTTTCGCAAGTTAAATAATATAATCTATGTCTTTATCAAGCCAACGCGCAACTAATACTTTACGGAATTGATATCTCGAAAATTTTTACTTTATCTCCTCGTTAAATGCCGTATGCATTGAAATCGTTAGTTAAAATGTGAGAGTTGGTAACTTTAACATATTCACTCTGATTAATCTTGATCAGTTACACACTGCGTATCACGACCGTATAGAGGGTTTGCACGTGACGTCATATCATACTCACAACACCATTTCCTTGGACCGGCAAACAAAAAGTCCCGTTACATAACAATCTTTTCGCAGTATCAAGACAACAGATCACAACTAATGATGACAAGAATATACAGTACATTTATTTAGTTTAATTTTCAAGTCATAATATGAAGTCAATCACGAGTTAAGGCGATTTTGATGTCTCGTTTACATCACAAACTATTCCGCGCTCCACCAAGATGGCGTCGAAACGGTCTGCGTGTATGGTGCGTATCGCGTCGTACAAACCCTATATTGTGTTATGCAATGTCATGTACGCGTACGCGTAAAATACTCAGGCATGTGGCAAGTTTCATTATAAACTGAGAAAAGGTAAAATAAAATAAACTGGAATCGATGGATGATTGTATTTTCTATGTTTTGTATAAACAAGAAAATTATAATGGCATCATGTTTTTTTATTTCTTTACAAATTATCATCGTCGTGCATGAATCTTCACTTTGGCGCTCGTAAAACTGTACTGTCATAGTTGTCCTATACTCAGGCAACTTTAACTTCCGCACACGGTGCATTATTTTTGAACAATTTCACGTGCGTCGAGTAGCACGCAGTTATTAATAAACAAATATATGCAATATTAACTCAAAGTAATTGACCACCAAGACTTTTAACTTCATCAAATTGTTATACATTTAACAAAGACTAAAATTTAATATTTAATAATTTTGACACAACCTTTGACCTCTGATGCAGTAAAGTGTCCAAAATATCTGATACACAGAAAGATACAATGATTGATCAACCAACACCCTACACGACATAAATGACAACATTTCAATCACTTCGAATGACCCAATTTCGTCACTTGAAAACATAGGTTGAACTCAAACGAGTAACAATGGAATCATGTTTGCCATGTAAAATGTACTAACCATTTAATGATGTTCGTGAGAATTAAGATTATACGCGGTCTTGCAAGTATCTTTACCGTCGCGATGGTAAAGATACATGCAATACCAAAGATACTTGCAATACCCCGTATATTTTTTTTATTCACATTTGATGTAATTTAATCAAAATTAATTATTATGACGAAAAAGACTTTTCATTGTACTCCTTTAAGCATACATTGGTTTTTGTCGCATTCCAAGGTCTGGGTAATGTCAAAAATAAACAATTTTTCCCAACATGGTTTGACTTCAGCGTCAAAAAAAATATAACATGAAGTTTTGGCAAATTTTAGCGTAAAATGAGTCAGTTTCATGTTTTGTTAAGGACCTAAGTGTCTAAAACATGGTTTATATCAAGATTTAACTAAAGCTACATCAGATGTGAATATTTAAATACTCACATCATCATAAACTCCTGTAAACATCCTGTCAAATTATTAAACACTATTGTTCAGTGTCTTGAACACCTTCCATCCATATTCTAAGCATAATAATTCTAAACACATTTTAGCTACCACTGTTTTACAGTGTTTGTGTACAATTCCTATGTATGTTGTATTAGAAATATAGGTGCGGATTAAGAGTGAGTTGTAGACTTACTTATTATTTAATCGTTATAGTTTTTAGAGTAATATATGCCATATTTAAACATTAGTTTCGCCTACATCAAGTTTCATTACTTCTGTTTGTGTCGGTTCTAAAGACATGTCACGAAGTGGAACATGACGATCTTGTTGCCGACATGACGTCGGCAGGAAAGCGTGCTTGAAAGCTTGTCGGTAACGTCGACACATAACGGTATAGATAATCGGATTGACTGCTGCGTTGATGTAACTCAACATCCGAGCTATTAGCATCAAATAAGATCGGACACTGCTGTTTGCGATGAGAAACACGTACTGATCTGTACCACGGAGTGATGCAATTAATTGGAATAACGAGCCAAGTTCGAATGGAGCAAGCAGACAGAAAAACGTGACACCATTTACCACCAGCATACGAGCTATTTGCCGTCTCATCCCGGTATCTTTACCCTTAGCAACCCCGTGTTGGGTCATACGTTTGATGCACTCATCAAGCCCTTTAATAATTGCTATATACAAACAGTTATTTATAATCAAAGTCAAGAAAAACGGCACTGTCTGTACACCAGTTGCAAAGTCACCGATCCAAAGCTGTTCAGGGAAACACTGACCTATAACTTTCGGCCAGCTCATAAATTTCTCTATGTTAGGCCATAACATACAATAAGATATAAAATTAGAGTTCGAAGGAACCAACGCACCTGCTAAGATACATGCAAAGATCCACGAAGCAATTGAGATTTCAGTTGATCTTCCCTTGATGATATTATTACGCTTTTGAGGTTGGCAGACAGCAAAATAGCGATCAAGTGAAACGATGGTTACGAATGTAATAGAGGCGAAATAAGCCATGTCTGATATGAAATACACCCAGACACAACCAAATGACCCGAGCGGAGAGTCATCGCCAATGACAGGGGAGCTAGAGAATTTCCAAAGTTTATCACCAATGGCTGCAGTCAAAAAGATCACATCAGAAGAGGCGAGGTGAACCAAGTATCCGTTTGTGACCGTTCTCATGTGCTTGATACGTACGATTACAAAGATAAACGCAGTGTTAGTAAGCATGCCAATTACAAAGACAATTGGGAGAAATTGTGTGATTAGAATCAGTTGTCCTTCTGGATAGATGTATTCTTCAGCATCAAACTCAGATATATTGAAGGTGTTATTAATCCAACAATCTGCATGAGTTTCTGGAGTTATATTCAAATTCCAATAAAATACAGATTTACTATCCGTTGAGTAGTTTGACGCCATTCTGATAATACTACTTGGTATCTACAACAAAGATGTCCGAAGTACTTCTAAACATTTGCTATAATATCTTCCAGGTAATATTCAATAGTTCCGCTTTACAAAACTGTTGCAATTCTCTATCTGATTAGATGCCATTCTGCAGATATTCACTCATTGGCATTCTCAGCAACATCTCTCCATGACCTATGCTCATGTTAACAAAATAAGAATGAATGAAAACAATCAAAATTCTGGCAATACAATGTTCATTTCTATAGATGACTGAAATAAAGTCGAACAGCAGAATTTTAATCAGCGATAATTTGAAATAATCAACATGCGCAAGCGCCGCTTGTTTATTAAGATATCAGACAAAATCCAATCTGCAATTTTTTCTAGTCCCCACGGAGTCGTGTTAATATCTATGCGATAAAACATTGAATGATTAGAAATCCTTGATAGCAATCTACAATGTAAAATTGTTTTAGATTTAGAGCTTGACACATACAGATATAATAATATAGCATATCGTACATCAATTTTTGCCTCGGTAGTTTTCAATACAACTTTGTCTTCGAAATTGAAATTAAATTCTGCCTCGCAGACTTTATATAGAGGAAACTGATTTCATTAAGTAATGTGAGCGGTATTTTCATTTAAGTAATAGGAGAAGTGCTTCATTTGAGAATGTCGTCCTTGTTAATGACTTCAGCGCGAGATGAGCGGTATTGATATACCGTAGTTAAAGTTTCAGAGGTATCGCAATTTTAATCATAACAATTGACATTTTGTTATCATCAACAACATGAACAATGGGACTTTAGCTTTTATCACAAGCAGGGTATTGGATCTGTATTGCAAATCCCTAGAAATTACCTTCAATGGCATTATCCATGTTAACAGTTTAGGAAGCACTTTCAAAGCAAGGATGCCCTTATATATTTTGATTTGAACGAATACAATTTCTGTGACTTCTAATTTATTTTACTCATTACTGTGCTTATGGGAAATCTGAACGACTGGTGAAAAAACGACTGTTTTGGTTATTGTTCCCTTCCTTAATTTCAGGTATTTGTAAGAATAGTTATATAGACTTTGGAATACTTAAACTATAAGAAAACGTTTTGACTTAAAGTAATTTAAACAGAGAAAATGGTTCACTTTCAAGATTTCTTGTGATAACTAAAGGCTTTATCCATTCAGAATTTCACATTAAAAAGGTGAGGATATCCTTTCCTCTTGGGCACTGTATGAAAAGTCAAGACAACTACTAACTGTGCAAAATTTAGGTTGAATAAAATCCCCCGTGGACATCCATATGGAGTTACATCTTCTATATTTTTTTTCCTTTTTAGTTTTAAATTCATCAAAATGTGTAGTCTATGGTGTATACTGGAGAAACTCTCCTTATCTGTCTAATAAATATCTCATTTTTGTGTATCTTTTCAGTTCTAAAGCTGACCCACGTGTTTGCAACTTCACCACACCTTCTGGTCCACCTACAGTGGCGGGACTCACCTATGGTTAGCCATCTATGAAGCTAACATCTTTTATCTTTACTTTTCAGTTTTAAAGCTGACCCATTAATGGTCCATCTGCATAGGAGAGAATCTCCGATGGTTAGCCATATGGAGCTAGCATCTTTATATTTTTCTTTCAGTTTTGAAGCTGACCCACGTGTTCGTCACACCGTCTGGTCAATCTGCATTGGCGGGACTCTACTATGGCTAGCCATCTATGAAGCTAACATCTTTTATCTTTACTTTTCAGTTTTAAAGCTGACCCAATAAGTGTCCGTCACACCGTTTGGTCCATCTGCATAGGAGAGATTCTCCTTTGGTTAGCCATATGGAGCTCGCATCTTTATTTTTCTTTCAGTTTTGAAGCTGACCCACGTGTTCGTCACACCGTCTGGTCCATCTGCATAGGAGAGACTCTAGTACTAAGGTTAGCTATATGGAGCTAACATCTTTTATCTTTACTTTTCAGTTTTGAAGCTGACCCACGAGTTCGTCACACCGTCTGGTCCATCTGCATTGGCGGGACTCTACTATGGCTAGCCATCTATGAAGCTAACATCTTTTATCTTAACTTTTCAGTTTTGAAGCTGACCCGCGTGTTCGCCACACCTTTTGGTCTATCTGCATTGGCGGGACTCTACTATGGCTAGCCGTCTATGGCGTCAACCAATCACAGGTTCAGCGATATCTCAGCTGTAGGACTCTCAATCAAGCAAGAGGGTATGGAGTAAAATAGATCGTTTTAGGTGTCACATGGAGAGATGTATTTTGCATTCAGATACTTATACATTCACGACCTCCGAAAGGAGGGAAGCAGCGGTGCTAAATTTCAGATCCTTTAAATATTTTTTTTTGGGTATTTGATTGCAACAAGCATGACAAGTAACAGGTTTTAGGGTCTTAGTGACCAGTTGTGGTATCGGGTATAGCAATAAATTTTCGAAGGAACCTAAATTTAGCACCGACGCTTTTCTAGTTTCGGCGTTGTCATATGTATAGTAGGAATGTATAGGGATATGAAGGTACCAGGCCAGCCCGTAGCCAGGATATTTTCAAGGGGTGTGCGGATTTTCAAAAGTGGACCTTTTTGAGGAAATATTTTCATTTTGGTTGACCCTAAACTAATTTTAGTAGTTTCTTAGGGAATTTTTGTGGACC
>JXSR01S009418.1:44425-56515 GCA_000969725.1 Ophiothrix spiculata
GGAATGGTCAATACCTTTAAAAGAGAGGGCTATACTATACATTTTTATGCAGTCAATACTCTGAATTGTTTTCACTTTTAAATCTGGCGCTAATTTAAAATGATCGATCCCTCACCGATAAAGGGCAATCGCCAGCCTTGTCAAGGATGATGTTCCGCACATTAAGTATCATGTCATCCTGCTATTATTTCCATTGTCTCGGGAGTGCGAGTCTTCATTTAGATACAATTTGTTTTCAATAGGGCATACACTACATACGATTTAAGATAATCACTTATAACGGACATTGGACAAAAGAATTGGTCAAATTCTCTCTCCCTCTATGATATCTCGATGGTATAACTGACCTTGGTAACTAAGAGGTCATAACTTTTTCTGAACTGGGCAATAGATGGGGCTAAAGACAGTGCAATTTTCGAACATTTGTGACCACTGTCCAGATATACACCAGGGCCCATATTCATGAAACACCGCTAACTCTAGTTGGCTGCTAACCTATTGTATTCATGTCAAAATTTGACAGACAGACAAAGAGTTAGCAGCCAACTAGCATTAGCGGTGTTTCATGAATATGGGCCCAGATTACCAATTGTCCCTTAAAAGACTGTAAAAGGCAAAAAATACCCAAAACATCCATTCATGTGGAAAGAATACACAAGGAGAAGGAGAAGACAAATTGCTCAGATTAATGAATTTCGTACAAGACGTATTCATGGTTTTGATCTTGCTGTGTTAGAGATGCTTTACTTCAACACGCGGCATGAACATTCTGTAACCTATTGAATTCGGTTATCTGTTGTTGTTATTATATACCTTAGCCAGATTTGCTAAGTGTCTTTAAAGGGAAAAACGGTTCTAATGTTTGTTACGAACTTGAGCAAAATATATAACCTTCAAGATAATTGAAATTACCGTTAGAAATGATAAGCTGTAATTGTTGTCTTTATTGGTATTGGTACGTGTATACTGCTGGTTAACTAACGCACTGCGAAACGAATAATTGAAAATGAGTGATCATTTTGGACCGTTTAGGGAAAATTGGCAAAATAGAACAAACAGATTTTGCTTATAGGTAATTATTTATAAGCATGTCTCATGAGTTACTCTATGAACTTCAGCTATTATTCTTAACTCATCATTTGTAAACTAATATGCAGAATTCGCCCTTAATAGTATACCGCCAATAGCATCGGTCAGACTCTAGTTTTAAAATTTTTACTTCAATCTGTGAAATAGTATTGCATTATGTCTTATCAAAAGTCCAAAACATTCTAGATAATTCTATTTGTAAGAAGTAAGAAAGTAAATGTTTATTGTTTAAAGAGAGGATACATTGCGTCATTGAAAAAGTTGAGATATTAAATTCATTTATTTTGATTCTTCCTTTGTAATTCAACAAAAAAATAGCCTATTTTGTCCTTTTTGCAGATGCATGTAATATCTTACGCATGATGGAATCTTATTTTTGATCAAGAACTTGATGATTAGTATGTCATCATTTCATTGTAAACTCTATATATCAACATCATGCAACTTTTATTACAGACATCATTTACAATTGACAATCTCAAATCCAATATCAAGCCTGTCATTATAAGTCACGAGCTTTGCCTAACTAATATGTCAAAGCGTATGTTCAACATCCAGTGAACTTAACTTTGTTTTACCACTGCAGTATTAAATATATTTTAAGAAAGCGATGATAATCTGTAAAATAAATATCTTTTTCTCTTCGTGGTGCACTATTTTTACTAGATCACGCTCAATCCATGTTTTCTAAGCACACTTTCCCTGCAAATGGCTGAATTGCGTACACCGTAAAAATAAGTAGCCGGCATTATAATGATACTGTAAAATAATAATTGAAATTACAGTAAAATACTGTAATATAGGCCAAAAAATTACAGGAATTCGTGGTATTTAAAAAACAGCAAAAACATGAATTTCCCAGACTAATTATAGCAATAATTATTTTTTATTTGAGCATGATTCACATTTGAGCAATATCATCATCATTACCAAACTCAAGGTGCATTGGACGAAATTTCAGAATGCAGGTGATTTACATTCTCCATGTTCGGTACTAACTGTCAAGTACTAAATATTGAAAAGTTTCTGGTCAAAACGCCACAAAGTACAATTATTTCAACAAAATTACAAAAGTACATAATGCTATGAAGCAATAAGTCAGGAGAGAAATTAAGTTTAACTTGGTAAAACTTTGTTTTTTGCTTCATTGATTGCATATATATCAAAAGAATATCAATTTTCCGATTGAAGTTGCTAATATAGCCAATTTTTGGATATCAACTCTAGGGAGCAGTATTTTGTTGACAACGATAATTTGATAATGAAAGAAAATCTACATATATTGATAGGCATGAATTATGTGACAATGAAACTTTGCATGCATTCATTATTACCGCTAACACTAACAAAATAGTTTGGGGATTATACTGAACTTGTTCTATGCCCTTTAAAAAGGAACATTGTATGATTAAAATTAGTATGCATTTTTTTCTGTACATATAACCGCGAACTACGAACGTGCAGTCTGTACACAAATAAAGATTTGCAAGGATAAGGTAAAATATACTAGTTTTGACTACGTTTTTTATATGTAGCAATATCAAAACTGTACAAAATTTACAGTCACGCTATATATGTAAAAAGGAGTGTTATCGAAAGATGAACGTATTACATTTCGAGTGGGTCAACAAGACTTTAGTCTAGAAACTTTGCCAAACAGTTCAGTAAGAATATGGTCACAATACTTCGTACGAACAGTGTTTAGTCCGTCTAGGACCACGGGCAGCGAGGGCGTCTGTCGCTGCCTTCGAAGTGTTCGTTCGAAGTATTTTGACCATATTGTAACTTCCTAAATGTACATCTTTTGAAGTGTTTTGATCTTGTATTGTTTATATTGTTTATATTATACATATGTGCCGCGGTACATCAAAAGGTACAAGTTTTCGGCCAAGCAAATTTTGAGATATAGGCAAATAAAGCTCGTAAATTATAAAGAAAATAATAAGAAAATTGTCATCTTTATTCACCATATCTTCAAAATGTAAACTTCAATTTTCACAAGCAAGGTATCATTTCAAAGCTTAATTTATTCTCTTTAAAGTAACACAGAAATCTCAATTTTGTCAAAGGTAGACAACTTGTACCTTTTGATGTAACGCGTCAGATATATCAGGGTAAATTTTACCTGAATATGTGGGCAGACTGGATGCTAATGATAGTGTACAGTAGAATGATTAACAGTGTACGTTTTATGTGCTTGTTTGTAGCTGATGATTGCGTCATTGAATAGAAATGCAACTACATTACTGATCGTTCATAAATAATTTGGTAGGATGAGGAGGCTAGACAATTTTGAGTTTGGTCAATATGTTTCTCTTGCCAAGCCATACGCTAACCGTTTGAGAACTCCCCTTTCGAAAGTACCCACTCTTTTACTATCCTCTCCCTTCCAAAAGTATGATAAAGTAATAATTCCTAGAGTAATAACTGATCCCTGTTTAGATTCATATCAACAGTCTATATCATTATAAACAAGATGTAAATGTAATTTTTCCATTTAGCTTAATGGTCTGAATTTTATGGTCGATTGAGTAAATCAAAAAATGCAGAGTTAACAAGTAGAAACACGATCCAGTGAAAGGGTGTGTTAACAGCTATTTACATAACATTTTTGTAATAACTCCACGCAAATATTAAAAAAATGAAAATATTTAAACCGTTTATGGTCATTTTTCCTCTTAAGTTACGTCTCACAGACTCTGATCAAGTATTATCGACATATTTTTTTAAGTTTTGTGGTAGCCTTCATGTAATGGTAGTCTTCTTGTAATCCAAGATCTATTTTGCATCTATCACTGCAAGATTGCCAAGATGAATACTTCATGTGCAGAAATCAGAAATCTTACCGTTTCGACTTATCCCACCATATTTCTTCCGAACGAGTGGATTTTTCGGGTATACTTTGTGCCTTCTTTTGCCCTGATTGGTGCATTAGGTAATGCGCTGTTCATCTGGACAGTCATACGAGTTTCCTACTTGCATACTTCTACATATTTCTACCTATTTGCCTTAGCATGTATTGATCTATGTACGTTGCTTGGATATGGAGTCCGAAGTGCAACCGTCGAAATCCGAGAATTTCGCCTTCGGGTCAATAAAGCTTCGATAATCAACGATCTCTCTTCAATAATGTTCTGGATGGGTTTTATGATTTCCACAATTTTGATAACATTTGTTTCCCTGGAGAGGTACCTTGCCATATGCCACCCGATACGACACCGTTTACTGCGTGGGAGAAAGCGAACTATTAAGATGATTATGTTGATATTCCTTCTAGCTTTACTCGGTTGCTGTTCCTTGGTGCCTATGATATTTCAAAAGACAAGACGAGTATGTTTTGTTTTGCCGTCAGGTGATGAATTTAATCGCTATCCACTTGAAATCACATTAAGAAAACATGCTTTTGTTGAAAAAACATATACTGAAATCATTGTTCCTGTTTATACTATAGTTTTCCTTATCATTCTCATAGTGAATTCTTTCTTTTACAAAAGGATTATTTCGACCATGCAAGCACGAAAGCAAAATAAATCTTTGCAAATGTCTAAAGAATTTGAAAGAAACTTGGAACAGATAGCAGTTATGGTCATTGCGAACGGATTGATCTTTTTTCTTTGCTCAAGCATTTGGGCATTATACACGTCATATTTTTCATTCCAGTTCGAGTTTCTGACCAAGAGGCAGATTAATTTACTTGAAGACATCCGTGAGTTTTTAATGCTTCTCAACTGTTCTGTTAATTCGATGGTATACCTAATAACCAATAATCGTTACCGCCAGGCTTTGAAGGTATCACTGTTTTCAAGTTGTACCTAACCAATGAGATTTAGCCCAGGACTAGATGCTTTATTTCATAAAAGCATGAGCTGAGAGACTACATTTCCAATTATAAAAACGGTTTTTGAAAATCAGGAAATCTGATATAATTCTCAGTTTTATTTTTTCTGAATGTGCTGGCCTTTTGGCATCTTCAGCAACATTTCAAAGATCATTTAGATTTATTGCTTTTTTTAATTTCCTCGCTACATCACGGACATAACTAAAAGCACCATCGCTTCTACCGGGAAAGCATTTCGTCTTCTGCTCCATGCTAACTAACGAAAATTCGAGCCTCAAAGAAACTGCTGTGTTTTCAATGGTTATAGACTCGAACCGCCAGAAGAATACCATTTCAACCATAGATCATAAAAAAAAGATATGTTAAGTTTTCTGACTATATTGACAAAAAAGAAGAAGACAAAACACTATAGCTTAACATGTTAAAAATACTGACCTATATCATCAACATAAATAATATATATTTCTTACAAGTTCATAATTCTAAAGAATTTCAGATATACCTCAAAATCTTCCTCGGTCCTGTTTTGTGTGATTAAAGGGATTATCACCATACTTTCTGAAATTTCACTTTTTCTCACACATGACATGTTTGTTTGTTTTTTGTTACAGGAACAGCATGGAAACGAACTTACCATTGTGATTATTTTCTCAAAAACTTAGAAATGTTCAAATTAGAGACAAAATTATAAATTTTGAATTTATGGTTACCGGTCAAGGTCCCCCTGGAATCAAAGTCCACCTTCCATAGACGATAGCGGAATAAGCGTAGAACTAATAGTGTATGCTCTTGTGTCACGAAAAACGGCTGAGTAGAAATTTTTGGTAAATTCTTCCAAACCATGATATTTCTATTCGTTATATCACTAAATGTTATAAAAATGATGTTTGCATTTTAATGCAGCCATCTTGGTATAATGGCCGCCATTTTAAACTAGACACTAAATAACCACATAATAGATGGCATTTTACTGGGTTTTCATGATATTGCTAAAAAATTTGTCATATAATGTAAATATTCGATTAAAGAATTTTATAACACGGTTATCGAATTCAAAATGGCAGGTGAAATGTATTTTAATTGTTAAATATTGATAACTTTATTTTATTGGATTATTCTATTTCAGAAATTACCTTTTGGAGTCTATATCCATGTTTTCATACTCAAGGAATCTAAAAAGCAGATAATTACACCCATAAGTCATGTGAATGTGGCGGTCATCATGGATTTCAAAATGACCACCAAACTAGCTGATTTTCATTAAAATCGACCAAAACAGAAAAAAAAACATTTAGATTCACACCAAGATCATTTGCCCCCTACTTATATTTCAAACTTGTATCAAAATCAAGATGGTGCCTGTTTTGAGATCCAAAATGAGAGGGGTTTTTTGGTGCAAAAATGGGTTAAAGGCACTTTAAAATATTATCAAAATACCAAATGGACCATGTGTACTTAGGATTTAAGGTTATGGTTAGGGTTAGTGTGTGGTTAGGGTCAGGGTTAGGGTCGGGTCAAAGTTAGTGAGTTAGGGTCGGGTCAAAGTTAGTGAGTTAGGGTCGGGTCATATTTACTGAGTTAGCGTCTGGTCATGGGTGAAGTTTTTGATGGGACCTAAAGTATACCTTTCCCCACTAAATATTCACAATAATCGATAGAAAATGGCTTTGATGGTAACAACATAATCATTGATTCTCTAATAAGGGTGTGAGCAGTATAGAGATACGCCAACAATACGCTTTTATGTGCGAAGAGGTGGGTTAGAGGAATTTCGAAACACTATCAAAAACACCAAATGTTCAAAATATTTGATGAAAATGGCTTTGAGAGTAACAATGAGATCATTTTTTGCAATTAATGGGTTTTTATCATTTTTCTAATTCAATATGGAGCCTGTACTGAGATCCAAAATGACTGCCAAAATACACTCTTATGCACGAAAATGGGTTACAGTGACTTTGAAACTGCATTAAAAACATAGAATGTTCACAATAATTGATTGAAATGGCTTTGAGGGTAACATGGTAACAATAAGAACATTTCTTCCCAAATAAGGGGTGTAAATATGTTTAAAAAAATGGGTTAGAGGCACTTCGAAACACTATCAAAATGTTCAAAGTATTTGATGAAAAATGGCTTTGAGTGTAACAATAAGATCAATTTTTGCAATTAAAGGAGTTTTAGCATGTTTCTAATTCAATATGGAGCCTGTACTGAGATCCAAAATGACTGCCAAAATACAATCTTATAAACGAAAATGGGTTAAAGTGATTTTGAAACTGCATCAAAACACAAAATGTTCACAAGAATTGATTGAAAATGGCTTTGAGGGTAACAATAAGAACATTTCGTCTCAAATAAGGGGGAAACCGGTGGTGCAGCGGTACTTCCCTCACCTTGCACCAATGAGCCATGGGTTCGAACCCCGGTCTATAGGCGCTGTATGTGCAATTGGTTGCCAGTCCAAACTAGCTTCCCCAGGTTTTTCTCCAGGTGCTCCGGTTTTCCTCCTGCACTAAAACTGGCAAATAAATCTGACCATCTGCCATGGACCCTCATGGAAAGCAGTGCTAGACACTGATGAGGCTATCCTCTATAAATATGTCATATTAATTTATTCATCTATTTTTATATTTGTTATGGAGCCTGTACTGAGATTCAAAATGGCTGTCAAAACCTATACCCGTGCATGAAAAACCTATTACCGTGCATTTCATGCACGGTAATAGGTTTAACTTAGTTTGAAATTGTATCAAATACACTCAAATGTTTAAATAATTGGTGTAATTGGTGGTAAATGGCTTTGAGGGCAACCAGAGGAATTCCCTTCTCAGAAAAGGGATGGAACATGTTTAAAAGCCAGCATGGAGCCTGTACTGAGATCCATAATGGCCGCTGAAGTACAATTTTTGAGCATAAAAATGGATTTATGGGCGTTTGAAACTGTATCAAATACATCAAATGTTCAAAATAATTGATCGAAAACGGCTTTAAGGGGAGGCAGTGGACCCTAAATGTGAAAATAGGCTCTTTTTTTTCGCTTTTTTACAATTTCAAATTACGCACAATTTCACCTTTATTTGCTTTTCATTTGACTTCAATTTTATGGCAATTTCAATGGAAGGAAATCTCGCAAAATTAATTCAAAATGCTGTTTCTCCTATACAAATACGTGTATTGCATTACTTTTGTATTTTACTGTTTTCAAGAAGTAAAATCTTAAGAAAAATTGAATAGAATAACATAAATTTCACTTCTTTTTGGTGTGATATTTTTATTTTGTCCATGGTTGAGAGGTTTTAGGTTTCAGAACACTTCTAATGAGGCTAATTAGCATAATTTATTCATAATTTGCAAAATGTAATGTTTTTCGACGTTTTCGCCCTTTTACGCAAAATGCGTTTTTCAGGACTGCGCGCAATTTTCTTGGAAACCGTTCATTTGATTTACATGAAACTTGGCGAGAATCTATAAATTAGGCAGATTTAAATTACTATGAAGATAACAGTTTTAAAAAGTCCCTTATTTTTCCGTGAGACAGGTCTTCGTGTTTTTTTTCCCGATTTGCGTAATTTTTGAAATTACGCATCCCTATTGCTTACAATGTTCGGATATTGGTTAAATCGATGTTAGCATTATTTAGATCGATGATAACATGAATTTAACCAATATTCAAGCATTGTAAGTGTCAGTACCTCTTAATTTGACCGAATAACACCCTGGTCACATAAGCCGCACGCCGGTATGACATCGATATGACACCGGTGAATGATTGCGATGCCCGGTCGGACACCGGTGGTTATGTGACCATAACTGAAGACATCGTATACAAACCCCAAGGTTTTAACTCAGAATAAATTCTTGCGGCATGCTTCCGGCGTCTCTACGGCCCATGGACACCGTCCGGACACCGGTCGGACACCGACCGGTGTCCGATCGGCGTCTGCTGAATTGACGCCATAAACACATCATAACCTCGCCGCGAGGTTATGTGACCAGCAGGACAGTCGGAGCGAATATCGCGAGCGAATATCTCTCGGGTGTGCGAATTTTGATAGTTAAAGAATAAGTGTTGTTAGTGTTAAATATGAAGGCTACGACCATTGCAATCTTTCTTTGATGACAAAAATTGGTGCATATCTCATGGTTTGAATTTCATTGAGTATATTTGAATCGAAAAACTTGCGACAACTGACGGAAACTTCGATAACATCAAATGTATCGTCATTCTTAGCAAACCAATGTTAAAATATTTTAAGAACATGTCAACAGATTTTAAATTACCATTTATCGTTCTTGAAAATGACGTCACACCAGACTGCATAGAGGTTTTTGATGACTTCGAAAAAGGCGTTAGCAGTATCAATCTAAACGCACATGCGCATTACGCAAATCCGAAGTAAGGCACGTGGGATAACATTAATCGATGAGTCTTGAATAACAAACATTGGGAGTTGATTAATCTAACATTTAATCCTCGACAGATATAAAAGTGGAATGGTCCCTGTCGGTATATGACACTTTAAAATGTTTTAAGAGGTTTTCAATCTGTCACACACCATCACAGAACCAGGGATAATAGATAGATTCGGGATAGGAATCTGGTATACCTTGCCAACGGAAAAAATGAAGCTTCAGCGCAAATTAGCAATTCAAGGTCACAAGGTTAATTATGTATCACGTACAAGCTCATTAGTATGCACGATTTGAAAACACAATTCTCCGAAAATTATCTTGAATTTCAGTGAAATAAAAGTGAAAAATAAATAGATACAGACCCATAAATCATTAGATACACTAATTCTGAACAACTTCTGGCTGATGGTACTATAAGCTCACCGACACAACACTGTTGTTTGAAGTGGACATTTTTTTATTTTTAACCAAAAATTCAGATTTTTCTTCACAGAAAGTTGAAAAAGCAGCACAAATGACTGTAGTATGCTGCATAATAAAGTTCTGAACCCATTCTTAAAAGTTTATTTCATTTTGGTTGAAATTATGTTAAGTTTGAGCTAATTTGTTGGTATTTTTTGTAAAATCAGATTGGTGCAAAAATGAGGGCGCTATACATATTTCAAATTATTGATTATATCTGATACTTGATTATGTTGTTTGATCTGTGAAGATTTTAGCTAAAAATGATAAATAAAATTTTCTTGACGTCAGATGCTTCATTTGTGTAACTAATTTTGGTAGTATACACCAACATATTCCTTCCATATCCAAAAAAGGGTTTTCATGAATAGCGCCATCTATTTTGACACCTAGAAATAAAATGTCCCTATTTCTATTGGCTTCAAACAACAGTGACAAAGAGTGAAATTTCCATTTGAAATCGGCTGAGTAAGCTTAAAGATTTCAAGCACACCGGGGCAATCAAACTGTAAGTTACAAGTTCGAGTTCGTACGCAACCAGTTACGACAACACGAACTTAACATTCTGATTATTGTGTTATCGTCCAACGTGGCACAAAGATTCCTCTGCGCAAGGAGTCTACGCATGGTTGCTCTGGCATATGTACTAAATGTTGATCAGCTGTTTAACAAAAGACTTCGCTTATGCAACCTTAATCAGCTGTTTATAACAAAAGACAGCGCGTATGCAACCTTAATCAGCTGTTTATAACAAAAGACTGCGCGTATATATCAGCTTTTAATGACTACCAAATATGGTCACAGCAATGGCTTCAGGAGAAACGTGATAGAAACAGGGCCCTGACAGAACACTCCACATTCATCACAACCCTATTTTTGTAAACTGGTAGTGCGTTGAAGAATCATTTTTCGTTTGCTTCCAAGCATTCTCTTGGCCCAGTCAAGCGTAACCAGGATATTTAATCGTCTGTTTTCACTCTATTACATATACACATTCCATATGACTACTCAACTTGAATGGTGAAGTGACCTTGACCCAGGCGTTGTCAAATCAAATTTGACCTAAAAATCACGTTTTTCGACCCATTTGTGTCGTTGCTTCCAACCCGTACGTGAGGGGGTTGATCCCATTCGGTGCTCAATTTTACACTTAACTAGATTACCTATCAGATCTGACCAAAAGTAACATAAGTTTCAAGATAGTTTCCTTATAAACGCCTTGTGAGATATGGCTGAATAAAGTGTTTGTGCGGAAATACTTTAAACCGCTAGTGTATGTCGAGAGCGTACGCAACTTTGCAGCGATAACGAAAATGCCCCGGGGAAAATGCAGTGCGTGTATAATGACATACCGTATGTGTCTTGATTGGTTGATAACTCCGCGATCGCGTGAAAAGATAAGTCTCCCATACTACGCAAGGTGATGCGCTTGTTTACTCCACGCATTTATTATGTTCAGATGTTCATGATTTGTAAGAAATTTAATGATTTCAGTAATAGTTCTTTTGAGCTACCAAATATTTGGTGCATCAAGTTTTTGTTATCTTTTAATCTGATATATATTCCAATACATTTTCTTATAATAACGGAGGCTTGATGATGAAACTAAATACACACACTTGTATTTTGTTTGATGCCAAAGGTTTGGTGGTTTTATCCGTTATTGATTAGAAGATGCACTGGAATTTACTGTAATACGAAGGCTTGTTGCACAAAGTATTTGGAAGCTCAAAAAGAACTATAAACTGACCCATGCAAATAATACCTTATTTTACGTGATTGATATTTTCAACGATTTTACAAATTAGGTAACGGCTGGACTTTTTTATTTGTGTGAACGAAATGTAGCGTTAAGTTATACTTTCGTGAACATTTTCTCTCGTAAAATGACAGCGTTTCTAGTATTGTTCACCGTTGGAAGATTACAAAAATTGAATTTCACAATATTGTCAATTCGCTACGTCCAAATGTTGTGTAAATATGAATAGACCTCACATATGCTAACTCAGTAGCTTTATAAAGATACAATTAAACACAATTATAGTTCTTTGAAGACGGATTGAAGGTTAGTTGAAAAGGCTCTGTCTTAGACACACTCCCATGTCTTTTTGAAAGCCAACAGGTTTAATCCATGATCAGATTCAGTCAGGCCCCTGACACTTTATCCCATATATTTCACAGCTCATTTGATTACTACACTCTTAGAAGGCCGGGATCAAATATACGAGTAGTTTTCCGGATCATTTTATTTTGATCCTTTAAGGGTCGCTTTTGATCCAACGTGG
>JXSR01S009418.1:62558-79259 GCA_000969725.1 Ophiothrix spiculata
GGATCAATTTGATCCTTTCTTTTTAAGAGTGTTGGCTTTTGGAATATGTGAGGTATCAAAGAACAACAAATGAGCAAATTTGAGATAAATATCACCATAATCAACTTAATGGTTCTTTTCTTTCCCCTTATTATACGATGTTGTATCGGGTAACATATTGCAAGGTACCGCTCAAGTGAGACTACTGTTATCAAAATTGCTGAAATGTTGAAACCCATCATAAGAATTATTGTAGATATATCATCGATTATCGAGACTTTAGGTAGACGGAGACGAAATTCCATGTGCAAGATAAGTACACTTTTGGTTCCATATCCAAGCACTTCAGAGAGATCCGCGAACGCTAAGGCAAATAGGTAAAAATATGTCGGAGTTTGCAAGAAGGAAACTCGTATCACTGTCCAGATGAACATCAGATTACCAATTGCCCCTAAAAGGACAAATGAAGGCACGATGTATACCCAAAATATCCATTCGTGGGGGAGGAATACGAAGAGATAAGTCGAATTACTAAGATCGATGATTCTCACATATGTTGTGTTCATCTTTTCCTTTTTTATTGTATTAGATAAGCAGTATGATTATTCACTGAATATTAATATTAGCGTTTCTCAGTTACAATTCCTTGGCGAGATCATTTAAACCTTATAAAAATTAATATACATGGCACCATGTACTCCAAAAACCTTCATTCGTGCTGAAAAGTCCTATAATTACTCAGATTGATAAATTTTGAACAAAAATATTTATCACTTACAATTACTGCTTTGTCAGATCTTGGTTATATGCATGAGATGACCTACTTTATTAAGCAGCACAGAAATTCTTCAATTTATACCTATTAAACTCGGTAATTGTGTGTTGGACTGTTTTTATTACTTTAAAAGCAATATTTGTGTTTAAAGGGGGAAATGGTTATAAATGCTTTTATGAATTTGAGCCAAAAAATGCAATCTTCTAAAAGATTGTTGATATAGATAGAACGTTCAAATATGAATAGCTATAACCGTGGCCTTTATTGGTACGTGTTCCTACTTGGACTCACTGCGTAGCGATTAATTGAAAAGGAGTGATTATTTTTAACTGGAAAAGGTGCCGAAAAAGAACAAACGGATTTTTGATTGACAAGTATTAATATAAGAAGTATGTCTCGTGAGTAATATTGTGTACCACTATTACAATTCTTCAATCATGAGCTGTCAACTAATTATGTAAAATTCGTCCTTACTGAAAAATGCCTTCTAGAGCTATAACAATTATATTTGACTCAAAATTAGATCATATGCATGTTTCAAATTCAAAATGGCTACCAAACTGCCACAAAAGTAATATATTTCACTAAAAAAACGGCTTTTGAAGCTATGTCAATAATATTATAAATAATATACAGAAAATAACATATTGGGCTACAACAAAATCGCCCTACTTATAACGTCAACATGCTTAAAATTCAAATTTGCGCCCCTATGGACATGATGGAAATCCAAAATGGCCGCCAAAATAAGTTTTATGTGAAATTTTGGGTTAATACGACTCTTAAACAAAAACTCAAAAGCATTAAATACAAATGGTAAATGACTTTTAGGGTTGCACAAGTTACATTTCTCCACAAAACTAAATAAATTACATTTTTAAATACAAAATAGCACCCAAATTGAAGTCAAAGTGGCCGCATAAATGCATCTTTAAGCACAAAATCAATATCACTAGGGTCCTACGTTCAAAATATTTAATAAAAAATGGCTTTGAGATTTACAACAGATACTATAGGTATCGTGTGTGTCAAGATATGCCATCAGAACACTAGCGTCTGGTGTTGGGCAATATTTGTATTTCGAATTTTAAGCATCTTAACAAATTAGTTTTGGGGAAAATGTGTCTTGTGTAACTCTCAAAGTCATTTTCCAACGACTGTTTTGAATAGTTAGTGTTTTTTATATTTTATAGTCACTTTAATTAATTTTGCGCATTAAAATGCATCTTGGCTGCCATTTTTGGTTCTCGGTACGGTGCTTTTTTGATTTTATACATGATAACATTATAAATAGGCGAAAGGTAATCTTGTTGTAGCCCTCAATGTTATTTTCTGGTAAGTATTTATAATATTATATGTTTCAAATGACGTGTTTGTCAATTTAAATGAAAATATGTTATTTTATCAGCTATATTTGCGGCCATTTTGAATCTTAAACATGTATAGAATCCAATATTCAGCTAATGACTGTTTGCAGCTCTAGAATACATTTTCCTTTGCTTTGTTTGGATATTTAGTGTTTTAATGAAAATATATGCTATTTTGGCGGCCATCTTGGATATCAGATGAAACGATAAAGAATCTTTTTGGGCTGACAGCAAAACTGAATTTAGCATATCCAATTTAGCTTAAATAAAGTTCTGCAAGCTAAAGTAAAGTTCTGCAAGCTATTCCTCAAAAATGCCCCAAGGGTTGTGATATTCAGGAAAATTGCCCAGTCTCATACCGATGTGCAGTAAAGTGTGTAAAGTATCCGTTCTGGCAGAAAGTATTTTGTATTTTGAGGAAACACTGAAAATGTTACCGTATTTTACGGTAGAAGACATGTATTTTTGACGGTTAAATCCCGTAAAAACAATTCAACGGCTGTAAAATGTTTCCGGAGTTTGAGGTCGTTGCATTTTTCCCCGAGTAATGTTGTCATGGAAATTGATTGAAATTATAAATACAGTTCTCTTTTACCTTCCCTCTTACAAATCATCAAGATTCGTCAACATTTACGTGAACGGTCAATCTAATCAATTTGTTGATCGATAAGTATCTAAAATTTCCCATTAAAGACTTTTTAATGCAGACATTTTACTGACTATATTAAATTTTGCGGTAACCTGTAAAAATAACGGTAAAATTTTGTCAACAGAATTACCAGATATTTTCCCGTAAGCTTCAAACTAAACCGGCGTTTGCCTGCCGTTCTGGGCGGTCCATCCGAAATCAACAATTCCCAACCGCCCAGAACCGGCAGACAACCGTCGGTTGAGTTTTGAAGAAGGTCCGAAATTTAAGGGAAATATTATTTAGTGAAGGCTTTTGCTCTGTTACCACGATGGTATACCTGGTAACTTTGAAGGTATCACTATTTTCAAGTTCATGAGTTGTACCTCATTACCCATGAGTTTTTGTGTGTTTACTTTAAGTACGAGATATCAGTTTAAATTATATATAAGAAGCGTTTGAAAAATCAGAAAAACTTATTTAATTCTCAATTTCTTTCTGAGCGTTGCTGGTTTAAGTCTCTAAACATATTGTACATGAAACAAATATAATGTATAAGAACTACAAGTATCCTTTGCAATGTGTAAAATACATTAACATTACAGCCGAAAGGGTTTCATTCCAATTCATATTATATGATTTCAAATTAATAAGAAAGCGTGCATATTTCAGCAAATGTTATGAAAATAATGGAATGTTTTCGTTGTCTCACAAAGTCATCAAGGGAAATAATCAAACATGTGAATCGGATACATCTATTCATCTTGGTGTTTTTGTGATTGATGAACGTAAGACATTTGATATACAGACCGGAAAAGGTTACGGAAAAAGAAATAAAATAATAAAAATTAATAAACATGGTAAAGGGAACGTCTCTCATATTTTGCTACTGCAACAGCTACCCAATTTTAAAGTTTTAAAAATGGAAAAACTGGCATTTACAACTTATAGTTGATGAGGTTTTAGCTATGTGTTTTTTATGTACAGTTAAAATTCGCTCTTAGACATAACCAAATAAGAGAGACTAAAATGCTTCGGTCACATATCAAAATGGATAATCATATAATATACCTCAGAATATCTTTTGAGGGAAGGACTCATGGCAAAAGACCTTGAGGATAACTACAAGATGGAGGGAATGTCTCAAAGAAGACTGCACATCTAGAGATATCTTGCAGCTGTCAGAAGTCAGAAGTCACCCGACATCCAACAGAAATGCTTGGCAGACTTTGTGAAACAGAAGCCATAACATAACAGCTGGTGTGATCGGTATAGGTAGGTCAGGGAACACTGGCGTAACAACCGGGGGGCAGCCTGAAGGCTCTCAGAGGGAAAATTGGCGGACCCAGGGGGAAAAATAAAGGGGAGGGAAAGAAGGAAAAAGAAGGGAAAGGGAGAGAAAAGAGGAAGAAAAAAGGGAAAAGAAAGAAAGGAAAAAAGGGGAAAAGGAAAAAAGAGAAAGAAAAGGGGAAAAAGAAAGAGAAAAGGGAAAGAAAGGAAAAGTGGAAGAAAAAAGTATAAAAAAGTATTTTTTGATAATCAAGATGTAAAATGTAAAAAAATTTCGCGCTTCGCGCAATTTTCAAGCTATTATGTCAATTTTTTACAATAAAATTTGCCACAGTTTTGCAACAATTTTTTTCGCGCTTTGCGCGACTTCCAACATTTTATAACAATTTTAGGTAACAATTTGGGGGGGGGAGAAGGGGGAAAATTCCGTCAGGGGGAAATTTTGGGGCTTTGCCCACCCTGGCGACCAACACCTGTTAAGCCCCTGTCAGGGAAGGAAGATGAACATGATGAAAGAAGAAGATAATCAATGTTGTAAACACCTATTCGATCTATGCGTCGTTCATCGTGTACGGCTCAAATAATGCAGAGAATCCACTCAGGGACCACCTTGTGTGACAGGTGACTGAAATGATAATTTTGAAAGATTTATGACAAGATTATGAAACTTGACTTAATTTAATCTTATTGCGATGAACAAACTTTGTTGTCAAGTCTTTGATTGTGACTCAATAGGGTTATCGCGGAAATAAGGTTAAGGTTAACGAATACGCTAATGTATAATACAACTATAACTAGCCTTATGGATTCAGTTATAGTTATGCATAAGTTGACTTTATATTCCTATACTATATAATGGTTCAACTCCACTTAACCGAGTGTGTGTGTGGAAGTTTCTAAATTCCTTGCGCGCACATATCTCCATGAATTATATTTATTTGTACCCCACTGTGATCACTGAGCGTGGTTAGGGTCTATCTAGCGTTTGCCAGTTGTCTTTCGCAACATGTCTAATTACTCTCGTTCTTCTCAACTGTCCTGGAGGTACACTTTCCTAGTCCGACACGCCGCTAGTCCGACACGGCGCTAGTCCGACAATGAAATACACGGCGCTAGTCCGAATCTGAAAAACACTGCGCTAGCCCGATATTTATGTCGGACTAGCGCAGCCGATTTTAGATTAGTACTAGCGCAGTGGATTTCTGTATGAAATATACACAATACATTTTTATCGGACTTGGCGCATTGGTTTTCAGATTTGGACTAGCGCGGTGTTTTTAAAATTCGGAGTAGCGCAGTGTATGTCATTTTCGGACTAGCGCAGTGTATTTTCATTTAAAGATTCGGACTAGCGCTGTGTTTTGATCTAACAGACTTAAATTGTCTTCAGTTTATACTTCAGTTTCAGAAATTGACATAAATGATAATAATAATATTAATGAGAGATTTTTGAGCGCTCATAACAAAGAAAGCCGCTGAGCGTTGTACATACTGGTAACGGAACCTTAAAACTATACAATTTTTACAAACATACATTGTTACAAACAGAATCATTTGCAATAGGAGAAAATATGGTAAAAGAATGGGTAATTGCACATGCACTCAAAATAGTCCTAAAAAATTAGAGTCTTGAAAGTACGCTTGAACTGACTAGTAGTCATTACTGGAGCAGCGTTCCAGATTGTTCCAGAGTTTTGGTCCAGAAACCGCGAATGATCTTTGTCCGTAGATATTTGTTCCTGGATGCTGCGAAGGAAATCCGAAAGAGACTTGAGATGAGGATCTGTGAGTCCGAGCTGGTATATAACGACTGAGCAAATTGGCAAGGTATGCAGGAGAGTGATCATGGAAAGTCAGAAAGAGGATCTTATATTCAATGCGCTTTGATATAGGCAGCTAATGGAGATCCTGTAACTGATGTGATACCTGCGTTTAGTCAGTGTGACAAGATGAGGCGAAGCATTCTGTAGTCTTTGGAGTTTTTGAAGATCGTGGTCAGGAAGGCCCACAAGGAGAGAATTACAGCAGTCGAGGCGTGAGGTTATGAAAGCGTGTACTAGACGCCCAGTGGTAGCATTGTTGAGGTATTTTCTAATTCTGCCAAGCTTATAGATAAAAGCCCATGCAGCCACTGCGACAAACGTTGCTTATGTGAGTCTTTAGCAAGAGATGGGTATCTAAAGTGACACTGAGATTGCGGACTTCAGGGCTGGGATTAATATTCGTATCACCAATTTAACAGGTGTTGCAACTTATGGCGTGAGATAATATCGCTTATTGGAGTAGTATACAGTGTGAATAAAGGTGCACCAAACACAGATCGTTGAGGAACATCCAATTATCTCCAATATGTATATCATTTTTCAAAAATCTGAAGTTTAAGTTCAAATAAAACAGGTTAATTGATTGCAAATTTTTAAACCATGGTTTAAATGGCTAACTATACACCTTCCAAAATGTTAATGAGAACAGGTTGGACTAATTCCGCCTTAAAATATATCTTCGGAATATATATCCTTTGATCCTGAACAGTGTTTTTCAAGAATTCGTTTTCAAGACCTTGTCTTCATGATGCATGCAAACAGTGATATTTTCAAAGCCTCTCTATAACGACAATTAGTTAATAGATACACCACTGGATTAACAGAGGAGTTGAGAAGAATAAGAATCTCACGGATTTCTCCAAAGATATTAATCTGCCTAAAGTTTAGAAACTTAAATTGGAATGCAAAATATGACATGTATAATGCCAAAATAGACGTGCAAAGAAAAAACACCAACCCGTTTATAATTACCATAACTGATATTTGTTTCACGTTCCGTTCAAAGTTTCTAGACATTTGCAAAGATCTGTTCTTCTGTCGTGCTCCCAGCGTTGAAATAATTCTTTCGTAAAAGAAAGAATTTACTATCACAACAGTAAAGAAAACTACCGCATAAATGACAACAGTTATTTGAAAATATATGGAGTTTTGGTCATTATCGTCATATCTTGAAAGAATGTCACGTGGATACCTATTGAATTCTTCCCTTGACGGCCAGACAAAACAGATAAGCTTTATCTTGTGAAATATGTGAGGTACTAAAGAACTGCATATGAGGACATTTAAAAGGAATATCGCCACAATAATTTTAATGGTGCGTTTACTTCCATGCAGTATACGGTGTCTTATTGGGTAGCATATAGCAAGGTATCTCTCCAATGAAACAAATGTAACTAACATTACCGAAGTGGTGAAACCTATCCAAAACAGTAATGAAGAGATGTCGTTAATCGTCGAGGCTTTGGCAGTTCGGAGGCGAAATTCGCGAATTTCGACGGACACACTTGTGGCGCCATATCCAAACAACGTACAGAGGTCAGCGCATGCTAGGGCAAACAGGTAGAAATATGTAGGAGTATGCAAGTAGGAAACCCGTATAACTGTCCAGATGAAAATCAGATTACCGATTGCTCCAATCAGTGCAAAACAAGGTACAACGTATACCCGAAACATCCATTCATATGGAAGAAGTACGGTCGGATAAGTCAAGTTACTAAGATCGATTATTTTCGCACACGAAGTGTTCATCTTAATCTTTCTTACTCTAGAATCGTGCTGTGCAAGATACAAGTAATTACCTACTAAGTGCTGTGAAAAATGTCGATAACTGTCTCTTGCTATTTCTTTGTGAGATGAACATTATATACGTGAGAAAAAACGGCTATCGCCGTTGTAATATCCTGTTTAAATTTAATAAACATGAGGAATTAACCTTGGTAGAGTTTTTGCAATGAAGGTTATGCAATTAGCTCTTAATGTAAGGCATTTTATTGGAGCGTATTGCAAATTGTTAACTCGCCTCAATTTTATATGAACTAAACATATAAAGTTACCATTCTAAATAAGACAAATATAAATTACGGTATTCCATTTTTGGCATACACAGCTCACTACGTATTAAAGTATTACTTACCGAATGATCGGATTTCTGAAGATATATTTCATTATGAACTTTTACCATTATTTTCGAAAAAAAAAGCTTCTATAGAGTACTCGACTAATGTACTTTTCTTCTAAATTATTTTGTCACTTGAAAGATCCAACTGTGTACAAAAAGTGGCGATACGATTTAATTTTTGTATGGAGGCTGAGGCTGGTAACCTTGCGTTACTGGTTTGTACAGTACCGAAAAATGAAATTAACAACTTTTTCGAAATGACATCAAGGGGTTTAAAAGTTCATAATTTCGGTATTTCTCAGTCAAATGTCAGAAACAGGGTGTCAATGAAAGCTGAAATTCCAGCGCTTATTTACAAAATCTTCCAATTACGTTTGCGAGTTTTGTATTGGCGCACAAGCCATTTTTATTATTATTATTTTTTTTTTGAGGTGAGGCGATACTTTTTTGGGAGTCTTTAGTTAAGTACTACAGCCATCCTTTGCAATGTGTGAAATACATTAACAATTATATTCATTTTAAATCTGTCTTTTTAGGGTCTACAGATTTCCGTTCAATATACATTATATGATTCTAAAAGAATAAGGAAGGGCGGTGCATATTTCAGCAAATGTTATGAAAATAACCTTATGTTTTCGTTGTCTCACGAAGTCATTAAGAGAAATATATAAACAGCTAATCAGATGTTTCTTGTTTTTTAATTGTTGAATGCAAAAATCAGTTTTAATAACAAAGAAAGTTATTAAAGGAAATATAATGATTTTGTTTGTATATTTTCGGTTTATTTTAGTTCACACAAGCATACCTGTTTGAATAATTAGTACATATACAGTAAGGCTGAAAGCATAGTCGGCCTCCAAACAAAATTTTCGCTACCAAGCACTTAGTTGTGACGTCACCAAATATTTGCCATCGAATTTGAAGTATGAACCGGTAACAAACATTTGGTGCAATGTATATGGCAATTCAATACATGTGCAATCTAGCGCAAAATTTTATTTGGCCTCAACTCGGTGTTGAAGTTGTTTCATTTGGAGTCATTTTGACGTCACGACGAAATGTTTGGTAGCGAAAATTTTGTTTGGAGGCCGATTATGTTTTCACCCTTATTCATATCGTTGAAAGGTGTTTAATGGATTGGATAAATCTGGATTTCAACTCTCTGTATCTTGCTTCTGTAAGAAGTCTCATCTAAACTACAGTGTTTCCTTTAATAATCGTAAATTGAGTTACATTTTAAAGATAGTTTTGTGTCTTGTTTTGATCCCGGGGTCGCTCGAAGAAAGAATTGGGACGCATGCTCGTCAGAGAACCTCAAACTCGGACACTAAATGTCGTAATCATGTTCAGCAAATTTCAACCGGTAATAGCCTAATATATTCAAAACCATACCCCTATTTGTCGTAATACAGTAAAATTAATCCCTTAATGGCGTAATGGACATTTGACCCCTTGTCATGTTAATGACGTAACACACTGAAATGGACCCTCAATGGCATAACACCATAAAAAATGCACCTCCGATTTTGAAGACACTATGGGCCAGAATCCTACTCTTTTCGACGGTTTTTTTTTGACGAGAATTCGTACGAACCAATGTATCCAACGGCCCCTGGGGTTTTAAGCTAATTCATTTTACCCGTATAGGCCGGATTTTCTTCGTATAGAAAATTTTTGCAAAACGTATTCGTTAGTCAATTAAATTTCATTTATATTAATGTAATGATGACTGTTCCATAATAGAATATGCAATGTAATTGCTAATAAAAAGTAATTTATACGATGTCATTCTAACATCATCAAGTATCCGTTATAATCTAAAAGTGCACTTAAGTTCAACTAATTTAAACATGGATAACTGATGCGTCGAATTTTCGGTGTGCCAAAAAGGCTCAGTATTTGATTCAGTATTAGTAGCTGGCTGTTCTGAAACAAATCATTTTGATTTTCTTGTTTGTTTAATATTCAAGATTCTACACTTACTATATCCACTATGCAATATACATTAAAAGTAAAACTATCAGTTTCGGATTTTGGCTCATACTTTATGTTGGCAGTATTGATCGCAATAGTATTCGGTAGCAGGCCTTTATGTCGTTTTCATGAGTAGTGTTATTATTTTAATTTTTTCAGTGTTTTTTTTAATCATTTTTTTTTTCATTTGTAAATTGGAAAATAGAGAATCAATTTCATCAAAAAAGTGAATCAGAAGTCAATTTATATGCAATATAAATATCAAAAATTCTATTTGACTTAATCTAGTTTAACTCTTTTAAACACGGGAATTATAAAACATGTAAATTTTTAAACAAATTAAATTTACACATACACACACAAAAAAACACCCCTCCAGACGTCCCTCATCTCACACACACCTCAATACCAGGTTTGTATTCAAAAGTAAAGCTGAAAAGTAGTAGCCTGGAGTTACAGCTAATCTCTGCCATCGGTAGAGATGTATATTTAGACGGGCTGAAATGCTTGACAAATGTAAAGTGCCTCTTGACTCTTCAATTACGCAGAGTGGAGACTCTTGATGGCTATGTCTTTGGGAGCATTACTGCAGTATAGGAATGCTGGCAGGATAGACTTGGTACAAGATGTTTGTTTTGGTGTAATTTGAGAAAATTGGGATGACTCACAAGTTTTACAGATTTAGTGTCTTGCTTATTAATTCCCAAGAAACATACATTATTTATGCTGTTACTGATTTTTGAAGCAAAACAATATTGTTAAAGTTTTAATTCTCATAATGATACATTCAATGTCCCCTTTACCTATAACCTAAGGAATACCTGCTCCCTAGGGAAACGAATTTCCTAGATTATTCTATGAATCAATTTTTAAACGTGGATGACAAGTAAATCATCCTTATATTAAAGAAATGATGCTCTCATTAGCAAAAGTGTTTTTTTCACAAAAGGCTAATTCCATGATCTTGTATCACATACATGAATACAAGTTCAATTCCGACATAAAAGTAATACCTGAGTTGAAAGTAAACAAATCAAGGTCTCAGTAACTACTTTTGTTTTTTCCATAAAGCAAATAGAACTTATTTTATGACTGGTATAAGTTGGATGTTGCCTTCGTAACATTTTACCCTCACATTTGCACCAAAAAGTGATTTGGTACTGAAACAGAGAAAAACATCTGAGATTTTTCCTTATTAGTGTATACGAAGCCTCAATGTCTGTGCTCTATAGTACAATCATGTTTTAGTAATAAATGTTAATCATAGCCGAGTAGTGGTTGTTAGAATTTGCCGTTTTCAGATGTCACGCCTGTCACGAAAACCATGAAAAGTTTTTGCTGTGTCTTAAGCAGTCAAGTTAGCTCAATCGGTAAGGCGCTCGCTTGCGGTGCGGAAGGTCCCGAGTTCGAACCCCGCTGGTGCCAAATAAGTTGAGTGTGCTTGAAATTCCCTTGGACAAGGAACTAACTGCAAATTGTCTCGTGGAAACCCGTACGAAACTCGGGGAGCTGATCCGGGTAGCGATGGTACGTATGTGGGCTGATCAAGGTTCAGCGCCCCTAGAGGTTGTCGCAGAACCTGAAATGATGCTTGGTGTGGAATGGAGCTTACTTGGGCCACAGTGGTCAGCGAACACCTGTAAAGTGTGCAGAGGCCGAGTGGAATTACAAATCTGGGAGGCATAGCGCACTATAAATTAAAAGGTCATGTTTCGGTGAAACATCAATATCTATCTTCTATCATGGAGTCTTCATCTGCAAAGCAATATACAAACATTCAGTGATTGCTTATTTCTCCACTATTATATCTCAAAATCGGTCACGCCTGTCTCGAAATCCTGGAAATGTTTAAGTCGCCATTTTGAAAAAATGTGCATGTTATAAGACTCAAACTAAAGAGACATGTTAGAATCATCATTTCCCTTCTTAATTAGCAAAAAACCGACGAAAATCTGTTGTTTAGAACTTTTATAGCAAAATTTTGCTTTTTGGTGGCCATTTTGCCATAATGCAATTTTCCAATTCGAAAGTGCTTTATGACTTCATGATTACGTAACGATTTGGCCGATTTTTATAATCTTGGTATCATTGGATAGGGGAGGATCATACTTATCTATTAATAGCAAAAGCAAGTTCATGGAAGGTTCCGTTCTAAAATATTACGGTGCTTGCAACAACCCTCCGGAGGACGTGTTACAAAAATAGCTCAGGAGGACAAGGGTTAAAGCTCAAAAATAGATTAGACTTGCATAAGACATTATTAAAAATTGTTTCATAATTCATATAAAATATATATATAAAATAATTCATAATCATAAATACAGAAGTTATAACAACAGATTCATTGCTAAAATCAAGTTTTACTAAGTGCGCACAAATGTCACGCCTGTCACGAAATTATTTAGCCTGTATTCTCCAAGTTAAGAGCTACAGCTCCAAAAGTGAAATATTTCCTGATGGGTTCCCCCAAGGAGATATACTGCAACATAAACAGGAATCAAATCTCCCGTGGGAAAGAGATAGAATTCAGTATTAAACCACATTTTTGAAAAGGCAGTGTCAGTTTAGGTCACGCCTGTCGCGCACACTTTGTGTCCCCATTTTAAAGACAGTGATTGAGTTAGATTAAAATTTTCACTTTTTGCATCCAATATGGAATGTTTACTACAGCATATAGGGATGTTTCCGTAGTATTGCCTGTAGATAAAATTTACCAGCAGCTATTCTTAGACAAAAACGTTCATGCAAAAGTCACGCCTGTCACGATGGAATTGGTCAAAAGCAAGTTGTAGCAACATTTGTTTGTTAGTGAAAGCATGGTATCATAACTTTAAAACGTTCTGTGAAACGGGCTGCCACACAGGGTTACAGCCCGATCATTTATTCAGTGGCGGCCATGTTAGAATTTGGTCTTAAATGCATTATTTGACACAAAAACAAATTTTTGTGTCAATTTCCATAGTATGTATGTGTAAGTTATATGTCTATGCTCCGCTTAAGACAGTAAAGGTCATTGGCTTCGATTCCTAAAATTCTATTTTACCCAATTTAAAGAAAACAATGCATTTCATAGGCGCCATATTGGATTTTCAATCGATTTGACATAATTTTCCACAATATCTCGAATTTTCAGACAAAAGGCAATTTTTTATTTCAATTTTCACAATTTGTAAGTGTTACCTGTGCTATAATCATTCATAAACAAGGTTATTTTCGGTTGGCTTCAGCCTACTAATACCAAGAAGTCTATGTAGGCAAACACCTGTGGCAAGTGTATACAGACGTTTCACTGCTGGTATTCCTGTAATATTTTAAATAATTTAATATAACATCACTATTATATGTCATATTCAATTCAAACTTGGTACATATATGATTCATAAAATTTACTTTTATTTTTGAAAAATTAGATTTAAATTTCAAGGTCGAAGGCCACTGTTGAAGGTCAAAGGTCACTCGCGACATGACATTTTACCCAAATTTCAAAGTTTATACAAATCTACACCCTTTGTTCATATTTCTTGAAAATTGGCACACATATGTAAACTTAAGTGTTTAACAATCCTATGATATTTTTTTTTTGATATCTTGTTGTATTTTGGTTTTATAACCAAAATCTAAATTTTGGCACACTTTTTGACATCAAAATTTCGAATTTTGGACATAAAACCAGTATGCAACAAAATATCAAAAAAAGCTATCATAGGATTGTTAAGCACATTACTGTAAACCTATTTGCCAATTTCTATGTGATTTGGATAAAGGGTATAGATTTGTATAAACTTTGAAATTTGAGTAAAATTTCATGTCTCTAGTGACCTTTGACCTTCAGCCGTGACCTCCGACCTTGATATTTAAAGCTAAATTTTTCAAAAATTAAAGTAAATTTTATGAATCATATATATACCAAGTTTTAATTGAATATGACCTGTAATAGTGATGTTATGTTCAATTATTTAAAAAAGGTACATATTACTGGAAACCCTGGTGAATGGCCCCCTTAAGGTAAATGATCGTTGCTTTCTAAATGAATACAAACAACCATTGTTAGTAGGATCGACACAGATACTGCTGTTTGTGACCCACCTGTTAAGAAAGTGGAATTACTCAGCCAAAAAGCAAACTCTCGTTATAAATTTTGTGTCATTTTAAAAAAGAGGTTGGTAGTTTATCAAATGATGAATCAAATAAATCAATAAGATTCAACCATATGAGATATAGGCGGCAGAAAAAAGTTTCCAAACTTCTTTTGAGAAGTATAGTTGAAACTTTTATTAATTCATTGATATTCTCAACTGTCTATAACGATGTAGTTGACTCCTTATAGTTAGGTCCCTTATCAACAAATAGGGGCCATCTTGTTACACGGATGACAAATCTTCCATTTTTTGCACAGAGATTCAGTGTGACATGTATTTTACGGTACAAACTGGCTCCAAAGACATCGGTCTAATTTTGGGTTAAAAAACGCAATTTTTCGCTCAAAAAAAATCGAATTTTAGTTTTTCATGTTTTTCGTTTAATTTTAATCATATCTTTCAGTTAAACTCATTTACATGGCAGAATTTGACTTAGTTTTTGAGATATGAAACATTTAAGGAGTCAAAATTCAATATAAATAAAGGGAAATTTACAAACAAAACTGCGATTTTCTCAAAACATCATTTTCTCGCGATAAAGGGGTGAAAACTGTGGACAAACGTGGGTGTGGACCATTATTTTGTTTTCTCACAGCGTTTGAATATATGAATACATATTTCTAAAATCTTCTAATATTTTTTCTATAAATTAATGTTGGTTATAAATAGAATAAAGGTATAAGTTTCAACTTCTTAGATTGTTAAAAGGCTTCAGCAAAAAGGTCAACTTTCCAATCGTTTTGATGCCGATTCTTTCTCCTTTTTCAACAAAATTAATACATATATCCGAATGTTCATTCAAAATAGGAAAATGAACATGAAACTTTCAAATTTAATTATTGGCAAGACCAACATGTGTTTTGCTTGTTACATTTGCGATTTGCGACACTACTACAACGCCTACTCCCCACATTTCTGGACGACAAGCTGTTAATATTCTTTTGACAAAATGGCGGGAGTCTTGAATGACTTGCTCCGAACGTGTGCTGAGAATTCTGAGATAGAAATGAGTTAAAGGTAAGAAAATAACAATTCTAAGTTTAGAAATATTAAAGAAGACTATGTATATTATTGTAATGCAGCGAAATATTAATAATATAATATCTGTTTAAAATAAGTAAAGAAAGCTTTACCCGTACCAACCATGCCAACGCATACTCACATTATCTAGAATAAAGGCACGTGCGTGTAACAGTTCAACCGGAACGAGCAGCGCGTGCATGACACAACTAGAGTGTTCAGCTCACGGGGGGACTCCCGTATACTGGAACGCTCGCGGTAATGTTTTAGTCTGTAGATCCATTCCTTTTAAATTTTTCTTCGCTGTCACCCAATGTCCCCAAATATTTAAAGGATCAACCGATAAACCTCTTATTTATGAAATCTCACCCATTTCTCCTGATTTCAGATAGCCTACACTGCGTATCCTCTCCTTTCTTTCCTTCAATATGTTGTTTTTTATGCGTATACCTGTTACATTTTGAAGATCAACGATTTGTTAAATTCCAGTCCTGGGCTCTATTTCATAAAGTTTTAAGAATATTCCCGAGTTGCTCTGCAGAACAATAATCATTCATAAAGCCACAATATATCAGACTTTGAGAACGATGAATTCCATTTCCCAAAGCAACTTTGGATGATAAATGTTAAATTATATCAGTTTATGTTATTCCTATTCCAAAGTTGTTAAGAAAATTAAAACGAAACAGAAAAGTTCGTATCTTTATTCAAAGAGTTCTTAACTTTAAGTCTGATCACAGTTTGACTCTATTACGTCAAAAGGTCAATAACTTCCTCTGTATAGGGCAGAAATGTTTAAATTATTCAAATATATTGGCCTCAAGTTGGGAAATTTGATTACTTCCAAGTTGAAAATGCTCAAAATGTTCTTGTTCTTAAGTAACTTTACAAAAATTACTTAAGAATATTCCTAAATAGCGTTATGAATAGAGCCCAGGTCAATTATTTTTATCACCATCTACTATCAGAGACTTCTTTTGAATATCCTTTACACCGAACTACCTATAGCCCTTTTTTGAAAGTACAACTTCGTATGTTTCCGCAATAGGTTTTGAGTAGCCATGTGAATCCCGGGAGTGAATATCGCGTCATGTTTTCAGTTGTCAGTGAATAGGCACGGTCGGGTAAAATATTACGTCTTGGTACGATGATGACATTAACTGTTATCTTTCCATAGTTGTTTATCGATATCACCAGTTTCAATTTGAGTAGAGCTTTCCTTTAGGAATACAAACTTTGGAAGCTAGATTTAACGCGTCTGCAGATTTGCAACGACTGTTAAACTTGCAAATGTCAAAATAATGATCCATTGCGTTCCAGTTTGGTACTATCATGACTAAACATTCAATTTGATACCTTATAGCAACTGAATGTATTTTGATCTTTGTAAAACTTTTATATTAAAAAAATGACTTTTTATGGTCAAGTGAAAGGTGGCCTTACAATGAAGCAGCTAACGAAACACAAACATGACAAACAAAGTGTTCAAAATATTGTAATTCGGTTAATTTGAAATAAATATGACAAAAGGTCTTCAGTTAGTTGCCTCTGTTATGAAAAAACAACAACACGTATTTGAAAAAAAAA
>JXSR01S009419.1:29184-39555 GCA_000969725.1 Ophiothrix spiculata
TAACACGGTGACCATATTTTTTTATTTCAGTATTTTGAAGAGCGCAAAAAGTGCTTTAACATATGTAAAAATTAAAAAAATTAATGGAGGATTTATTATTTTACAAGCACATAATGATTGACATTTTGGAGTTTTCCCTATACTTTTTATGGTTAATCGGGTGATTTTTGGGGAAAACATGTACTTTTTGAAATGCCTGTATCTCAAAAACAAACACGGTGACCTATTTTTTATTATTTTAGATTCGTTATCAGCACAAATAAATCTACCAAATAATAAATTTTCAAGAAAATAAATGGAGTATTCCTTTCTTAGAGAAAACCCCTTAATTCATTGTGTGCTACAGGACAAAGTATACTTAAATTTTATTGCATACTCTACATTATTACAAAACACATATAATGATTTTGAACTTTGAGTCGCTTTATAGCCAAGATCTGGACGCTGTTTTGTCTACAAATGAATAGGTGATCTGTTTTGTTGTCGGGCGCTTGTAAAGGAGCTGGCCTAGATTCCACATAAAATTAAAAACTTATGGAAATACTCTATTTATAGCTAAAAAGTATGGTTGCAATATATTGTCCTTTTCTTTGATGGTGTTGTGACTATCCTGTGTTTCCTTAATCCTAAATTTGTACCTCTGAAGGATTTACCAGATAAAAGATCAAACAAAGCTCCTAGATATTATTTAATACATATAAAAAGGGAAACAATTTGCAATTTTCTCCAATATTCCTCCAAATCATGGAAAAGTACTTGTAGGTTATTTTACTACAAACATGTATCTATAAATAATCTAGGCCAGTCCCTTAAAGACACACCCGATCTGTGTTTCTCTTTTCATATATTGGAAGATATAGTCTAACTAGGCTAATATGCAATACTGCAATACAAGAAATAAATGATTGAGAAATGTAAATCCCATTAGGACACACCACTAAAATAAACACGTTCTGCCAGTACAGGGCATTGCAGGAGCACGTTTTTCATTGCACTCTCTAAAAGTAAGAGCTTCAAAAATGGCTGGAACTATGTTTTTGGTGAAATTTCTTTATAATCCTGTTCTGTGGTTCAAATATATACATATATAAATAATAGGCGATATTTTGTGGCGTGTGTTTTAAATGTTAAAAATTGGTCCCTAGGTCATTAAAGATCATTTGATGCTATTTTAAGGACATTATGACGGGTCTTTGCCTTCCTACTGCATGGATTTGACTTGCACCTCGAATTGGCATTGACCAGTATGGTCAGGCTGTTGATAAAGCATGTGAGACTACTGTATTATTATATTGATATAAAATTTACATGAATTTCGCATGAGCAATATTTAGCTTGAAACGTGTAAAGTTAGTTAGGAAAAGTGTTCAAATCAAAAACAGTAAGTTTACAGTGCAGATATGATTAAATGACAAATATGTATAATTTATATTTTTCAGATTGAAGTGCTGTGCAACACTGTCATGGGTGATGACGCAAAACCACATAATTGTACTCCGAAAGAGAAGGAGGGGGAATATTATAAAGAAAAGTGAGGAGGGATTGTGTGGAGAGGAGGAACAGAGCAGCAAGAGTGTATTGTACATACCAGGACAGCAGATGGAGGGATCTACTTTGGAAGAGTGGAATCATTTTTCAAAATTCCGGGGGAAACGTATGCAAAAATGCATTGGTTTGGCAAGCCACGGATTGAAGAATCATACATGCTGTGGACTTGTAGAACAGACTCTCATGAACTAAATATTACTCCTGCTGTGAAAGTCACACACTTATCAGAACCTCTAATTTAATCAAAGGAGGAGAATTTGTCCTGGACTTTATGGACCATACAAGAATGAACGAAATTCTGTTCTGCAGTGGATGGAAAATCTTCCAGACCAGGAATAAGGAGTAATAAGTAACCTGTCATATCCAAAGGTACCTTAAGGTCGGCATGGTAAATTGCAAGATACGGGCCATTGAATCTGAGCAGTCAAAAATCACGTCCAAAAGGTCAAAATTCAAATTTCATCAGAAACGTTACCTTTGAAATGTATTCTATCATTACAAAAACCGAGATAAAAAAAAACCTTCCTCCATTCAAGTTTTACGAGTAGAGAATCTAAACTTGATTTTCTCAGATCTTTAGTTTTCTGAATCAATCTGATGCCTTTTATCAATTTCTTTGCAATCAAGCATCCAATAACCAAAAACAAGGTGTCATTTTAAAGCTTAAAATATTAGATCTTTCAGATGAGACCAAAAAATTTATGTTCATATTTGGGACCTTAAGGTACCTTTCAATATGACAGGTCACATTTTGTCATCCCAGAGGACTCAACCGGAAAGTTGGCGAGCTAATATGTCACGAAGGAGCAGGGGGTTGTCGCTTGAATTAAAATGTCGTACACATGCAAAAACGATGCAAAACATTGAAAACGGGTAAGATTTTGGCTGATTGGTGTCGTCAACGTCTTTCTAAAAAGGTGTAGGTTCCTATTTTAGAATGAGAATAATGTACTTATTATAACTGATTGACCTTGACCTCTGAAATGCATTGTGCAAAGTTTCAACCTTGGCTTGTGTCTTGTTTTCTCATTAGAGGTAAAAAAAAGTATGCAACCCTGGGGATGAGGCTGTTATGTAAATACAAAAGTAAAGGAAAATATGTATACCAAAATCATTCCCTAAATCAAAAGGAATTCCATGGCACACATATTCTGTTTGATTTTGCATCCGTTATGATAATTGGATGACCTGCCTATGAATTTCACAAAGTTCCTAGCCCGTATCATATTTTCCAAAATCTGCTCCGTGATGCTAACATGATGCGGGACTAGTCCGAATGCTCAGCCGACAATCTCCATTCAAGGACTATTTGAATTTAAAAAAAAAATTAGTCCTTGCTCCGTTTAATCTAGTGGACAGAAGAGACACAGCGCTACATCAAGCTAATGCTATGTGGGACCTGATGAAACAGGCCGCTCATCATCCCCTGGGTCACCATCGTATTTGATCCGATTCTCAAGATTAACTTTCATTTGCATGCATGCTTGTATTACTTCCAAAATAAAAGAAATATCAATTCCTTTTGTAATAGTAATAAGATTGATTGATTTTTTTAAGCAAAAAAAACCAGGTGGTGACGTTTCAAACGAAAGCAAGTAATCACGAGTGTATTGAATGCGCTCATTCACAGTCTTTGTATTTGAGTTATTAAGTGAGTGATCACTTTGATTGATTAGATCACGATGCTGTTGAGTCGATTCACTTCTATCGATTGGAGAGGTGGTATGGCTAGCAATACATTTACGTGTACGTACCCATTCTAGTCCAATATGGATGAGGTGTAGTGCAGAAAATATCCACAAAATATGGTAAAATGACGAAATATTACTCGAAAACAGAAACATAATTGCATTCCTCACACATACATATGGCAGCAGTAAAAAATTCACACTCTCAAACGCAGTAAAATTGGTAAAATCTTTAAAAAATTCAGCCGACGATGCAGGAGCGACCTTTCAGTGCTGGCATCAATCGATCATCCAATGATCCGACTTTTTACAAGTTTAGCCTTTTCATAATCTCTAACATCAAACTAATATTATTACTAAGTATTTGAAGCATTAATATGGGCAATTAATGGTCACAAAAATAGATACCCAAGAGTGGATAACCAAAAGGTCATCATCAAAGTATCAAGTTTATTTGTTTCCGTCTCACATTACAAACAATGTTAACAACAAGTGATAATGATATTAATAAATAAAT
Organism: Ophiothrix spiculata; assembly: GCA_000969725.1. NCBI lineage: Eukaryota > Metazoa > Echinodermata > Ophiuroidea > Amphilepidida > Ophiotrichidae > Ophiothrix > Ophiothrix spiculata. The sequence goes on from JXSR01S009419.1 coordinate 32,938, forward strand.
ACAATTCATTTTCACGAAAACAGTTTTCAAAAGTCAAAAAAAATGACCAGCAATCAAAATTATCAATAGTGACCCTATTATCCGACCTATTCCTACGAGCCACCAAGCTTCATAAGCACATTGCTTCATGCTCGCAACTTTAAAAAATTGAAGGAGCATGAGTTGGAACTGGCTTACTGGATGACAAGATACACAATACTAATAACAATGAAAGGCGAAAACTGCAAAGCCAAGGGAAGTATAAAAAAAGGATAGAAAATAGATGGATGATATATTGGAAGAAAGCTACCTCAATCAACCTGGGTTATCAGTAGATAGGTGCCTAAACTTTAGAATCCACAGAAGATAGCTAGCTACCTCATAGTATCATCAGAAGATAGATTCATCAAAGCAAAAGCTTATCACTCAATTGCTACTTAAACATCAGCATCAGTTGGCCAATCAAGTCAATATATAGCTGCTTAAAAAACCAGGTTTATCAGTAGATAGCTGCCATAACTTAAGAATAAAGCAGAAAATAGCTAACTCATCCATACCAGATTCATCAGTAGATAGCTTCACCAAAGCAAAGAGTTGTCACTTGATGTCTGCTTATACACTAGCATCATCAGAAGATTACCATCACCACAAACCATGGTAATCAGTAGATAGTTGCCTCAACTAAGAAGATTGCTTCCTCATCCACCAGAGTTTCATCAGTATATAGCTTCATCAAAGCAAGGTGTTATCACTTGATGTCTGCTTATACACTAGCACCACCAGAAGACCACCCATCACCACAAACCAGGGTTATCAGTACATAGTTGCCTCAACTAAGAAAATTGCTTCCTGATCCACCAGAGTATATAATTGAATTATACACTGTGTGAAACGTACACATAAGAAAGCTTTGAAAATCCAAAAAAAATTAAAAGGGGTACGTTTTAAGTCAGTTACGTACAACTAATGTTTTGTGAAATGGGTACATCAAAATTAAAATGCGTGCAGTCAACTATGATTTTGCGACTGCCATCACAAACCCTAACATGTAGTAACTTAACTATTAAAAACGATTCCGAAGTTAAACTTGTAGTTTTGGATTGGTCTACCAACATGTATTGTTGAAATTGCTTATGTTCTGCCAAAGGACCGCCATAAGCAGGTCTGGAAAAAATGTATTTTTCCTGGGAAGCTGGTCATCTTTCCCACCGTTTTTTATGTTTAAAATCAAAATTTCCCATCAAATTGTCAAATTTCCCACCAAATGGACAAATTTCCCTGGAAGGAGCTTCCAGATTTCCACATTTTTTCCCATCATGGCCATAAGTGTTTACAAATGATATGAGCATTCCTAATTTTGGTGCTATACTGAGCTGCAGACTGCAAAAAGGATCACAGCGCAGCAAATCAAACTCGTGGATAAAAATAGTGTGTTGGGCCATTAAAATGAAGCTACTTTCTGATGACAATTTTGAGGCATCTGAATGGGAAGCCAGGAAAAAAACAATGGTAAGAAATTGGGAGGCATACAGACCCATTATATGGAAGAGCTTGTTGCAGTGTCATCATTGCCAAAGCAAGGAGTTTCAGTTTGTTGATGATGGTCACTATATAGCTGTCACCAATAAAGGACGTTTTGATGTACCCAAGTACAAGACTATGTGCTTCAGCTGCAGGAATCTTCCAATACCAATAATCTTCCGTCAAATTTCAACAGTTATTTTGTTAAAAATGTCTATATCCATGACTATGCTACTCGTTCATATAATTTATTAAGGCCTGCTCGATATAGATATGATCTTGCGAGGAATACCATCCGTACACAAGGTCCTCTTCTGTGGAATGCAATCCCCGATAACATTAGATCTGTTGTCTCAAGTAATGTCTTTAAATATAAGTATAAACATTATTTGATCTCTCTCTATCATTGATGTCTCTATTTACTGTTATATGATTGTTTGAAATTATGAATCATATTCAAAATCCTACTGCCAACATCATATGTTTGTCTGTCTGCACTTGTATTGTCAGTCTACGTTTCTTCACTAATATGTCCTTGGTCACTTTGTTTGTCCGCGTTTATCTTTTACTGGTACTTTCTGTAAGGTTGTCTACACTTTACGAGCTTTGCTCCTTGTAGACACCCTACCATCTTTAATCTTATTGCTTATTTAATTGTTTGTGTTCTATGATGGTGAATAAATAATCTTGAATCTTGAATCTTGGAATGTCAATGTGGCGTTTGACTTGCTCAATTTGCTGCATAGAGGTTTCCTGCTAGGAGACCCGGAGCTGAATTCAAGATTCATATTTGAGCAAAACTTGCTCAACTTATGGATCAGTGTTTCCATGAACTTTCCAGGATCATCTGTATCAGGATTCTTGAGTTCCTTAGGTGATATCAGTAAGAGGCATGGGCGGAAAAGATATATTGACCCTATCTTATTTGCTACGGCGGCAGCCGAGCTTTCCTACATGCAGGACAGTCTCCTTGAACTCAAAGAGACAAGGCCACATGATGTGCAGGAATGTCAATGTGGCATTGACTACATGATATGCCCGCTATGCTCTGTCAGCCAGAACATGTGCCATGTAGATGGAAATCATAAAGTGTACCAATTCAACCATGTGGACAGCGATGGTATTGAAAATGCGTACCATCTTGGCAGGTTCATTGTGTCAGATGAATTAGTTGAATTACTACTTGGCCATTCCATCAAGGGTTCATCTGCAGGTATGTTCTATGGGTCATCAAAATGGAAGGCAGCCAAAAATGCACTTAAGAGGAAGGCTCAGTTGGATGAGACTGGTCTTGTCGTTGCAGGATGTTGTCATGTTATTGCACAAAGGCCATTAACATGAGACACAGAGAACTCTACAGTTATGCCCACTTTCTTCATATTAATTTAATGATGCCTAATTTTGTGAAATATATATGTCAAGATGTTATATGCAAGTACTGGAGATGGGCCAAGAAAGTTGCCGGCATTTTTCCTAAGTGGAGAGATTCTGTTTCAAACATGCATCCTGCACTCTCAGTCATGCACGCCAAAGCTCACTCCTGGCATTGTCAAATTGCATGGGGAGGAAGGTACGTAGATGGTGCAGGTTCAGGATTGGGTATAAAGATATGGAACAGTTCTTCAGCCACTTTTCGCGAACGGGAAATACAATTCAGAATAATTCAGGATTAATGATAGATGCCTGCCTTTCTCATTGCCTAATTGAACTTGCATTTCGCTTTTTTTTAACTTTTGTATGGCCAAGTGGCACAGTTAACTTGCATTTCCAATTTTGTTTAACCAATGTTATGCCTCCAAAATGAAAATCTACATCCCCTACTCTTTTGAAGTTTGGACTACTGCATTTACCATTTATTCAAGCATTTTTATTGCTACAGATGGAGGAAGAATGGTTTACCCTGTAGGCATTCTTTGCTCTCTTCAACTATGAAATTGTATCTTGGAGTGATCTTCCAAAGACCTATAGGAACTCACCAATCTTAACCTTAAACGTTGATGATAGAGAAGGGTATGATGAAGTTGCAGAAGTGAGTGAAACGGAGAATGAACCAGTCATGTTCACCCAAGATGATAATGTTGTGAATTACGACAATGACCATGCTGATGACAGTACTCACAGTAAGTCATTCCACAGAGGAAATGCCAACTCACAGGGGAAAATGCAGCAACGGTGCCGAGAAATGGCATTCCTTTTAAAGGATTGCAATCAACTTTGCGAACTTCAAGAAACCCTTACCACCTGCCTACAGAAGCTGCAATAATAATAATAAAAGTACACCAAAAAGTATGCCATGCATGATAAACCTGTACACAGATCATTACATTCATCCATAGTAATTGACAAGAAGGAGGATGATATTGGCAATGACAAGTCAGAGAGTTGACTAGACATAGGGAAAATCACACTTACAAGTCAAGACAATGACTGAATGATAAGATCATAAATGCCACCAAGGATTTATTGAAAACCAAATACCCCATTATAAGTGGCCTACAAGATACTCAATTATAAACCATATGACATAATTAAAGTATAGGACTCTTTGAACAGAACGTTGATGTCTGCAGACCTCAAAGAATTTCTTTTTCATGAAGGAGATTATACACTACCCGAATGATGCCACAAATGCTTGTGATCAGGCGTTCGCCAATCAAAGCAACAAATCAGTATAGCAGACTGCATCTGAATCAAGCGCAGTTATTGAAGTCGGACCAGTTGCTTTCAATAAGCCTCAGAACATTGATTCCAATAATTCTTTGGAAGAGGAAAACAAGATTTTGGATTCCTCAGGCATACTGGAACATACATATGACAAACGCATTGTAGATAACGATGGGGTTTTCACTCCACCTGGCAGAAAAACCCTACTTCAAAGTGTTTGTCAATTGAACTATCAAAGTGCCATCTACACCTGCACCTGTGCACCATATACTTTCACAGTTTGTGCATCCAACTCTTTCTACTTCATCGTTGACACCCATCCTGTAAGTTCAGACATAGGAGGAGATGGAGATAGACTTGTAGTGAAGTTTGCAACTCCATTAGACACTTGTCTCTGGATAATAATAATAATAATAATAAAACACACTTGTCAGCGCCCAACACAAAAGTCTCTGGGCGCTTTACAAACAAATATATACTTAAATATGAAACTGATCTGTGAACTCGCACACCCGGTGAGCATGACCGAGAACGACGGAAACAAAAAACATAGAAAGCACAGATCAATTTCAATTAATGAAACACCAAAAACTTTTGATTTAAATATACACAAAAGATAAGATACATTACATTAAAAATTCAGTTCAGCAACAGTCTATGAAAATATCGATAAAAACAATATAGTAAAATATGCAGGATATTGTGCCACAGTGGTGCTGATGCTGCTACATTCCAGTCACTGAGTGTCTTAGAAGTAATCTTTTTAATGTTTCAAACTGCATTCTATGAAAAATAATATCTATCACCATAATTAGTTTTTTAAAATGGTACCGGAACATATTCATGAAATTTTATTAATGCACTTACCCCTAATGTAATTACTTCTTTGCTTATTCATTAACACACATTTTAACTTGGACATAATTTTGAAAAATCAAGTTTTTTTAACTTTAGAAAATATATTAATCCAATTATCAGAATTTATTCTACATCCAGACCAGTTTTAAAAATTGGAAAAACAAATTGGGAGACAATGGGAGATGAAGAATTGGCTACGTTGTTAAGGCAAATCTATGCATCAGTTCTTAAGGCAGATGGAAACAAATATTCGAAAGCCAGCCTAGCTTTGTTGAGAGCAGGACTTCAACGACATATACAGATGCCGCCATTGAGTCAAAACATCAATATTATTACCGACAATTTGTTCTAAAGTGCGAACAATATTCTACAGGCAAATTTGAAAAACAATAGAGGAAAAGGGAATGATAAAGCCAGATAATATCCACCATATCTGATGGTGATTTGTCAAAGCTAAAGAAAAGCTTTAACCTAACTACTCCTGACGGGTTACAGAAATATGTATGGTTTAACATCCAATACAAATTCTGCAGGCGTGGCAGAGAAGGCCAATATGCAATCAAAAGGAATGACTGGAAATTTGAAATTGATGATGCGGGTTGCACCTATATGTCTCTGAAATATAATGATCATAAACAATCATCCCGGAGACTTGAATATCCAGATAGAAAAGCCATTAATGTATGGAACCGATGGACCTGACTGTCCCCTTGGAGCAATAAAAATGCATATATCCAAATTGAATCCAAAATGTAATGTGTTCCACCAGAGACCACAAAAGACTGTCAAGTTTACTGATACGATATGGTACTTTAATGCCCCACTTGGGGAAAACACCTTAGGAAACATGATGAAATCAATTTCCAATTCTGCCAATAAGTCATCTGTATACAATCCATAGCATCTGAGCAACAGTGTTGCACATTCTCAATAAAAGTGGCGAATACAGCGACCAAATAATTTGCAGCCTATCCGGCCATAGAAACCAAGCAAGCCTAAAAATCTCTTTGAGACACTTGTGCCATTATTAATAAGCACCACGATAGCAACTAAAATTTAATTGTGTGCATAAAAAGGTATACTTGGTGTTACTAAAGTGGCTTTGATACCCCCCAAAAAAAATCAATGTTGATGCAAACATGTCTACTAACTCAATATTACTATAAGCGACCCAACAGTTTTGTAGAAGATTGAAGCAAATAGACCCTAGACTTGCATGTCAGTGTGTATAAATAGGTTTTAATGTGGCACAAAATGAAATGGCTGCAACAAAACATCAATGATTGGACAATAAAAAGAAAGTAATAGAAAAACCCAATTATTGCGTAATGTTCCAGTGCACGTGAGTACAAATGAACTCCGAAAATTCATGGTTTTTCGGTAATTTTGGCAATTATATTAGTTAAAAATTATACTAGCTGTTTGAGTTGATTTCATAGATCTTCAGAAGCGGTCCTTCTTGATTTTTATTGCAGAGTTAATGAGCCTATTAGTGGAAAGGCAGAGCACATCTATGAGAGCCTCCTCTCAAAATGTGAAGAAATGGGGCTAGACCTGCTGTGTAGCTTGTGCAGCAGATGGGGCAGCTGTGAACTT
>JXSR01S009423.1:12385-22831 GCA_000969725.1 Ophiothrix spiculata
TTCTGGTGTAGTGACCCTTACGTCCAGTCATGTCTCTGGTGATGAGTTTCATGAAGGTGCCACAACGGTTACATTCACAGCAACGGATGCAGCTGGCAACAAAGTCTTGGCTTCATTTGTCATAACCATCAAAGGTTTGTTCAATGCATTTCACAGGTCAAAGTTAATCATTTAAAAGTAAATTATACACATGCTAACATAGGATCCTACATCCTTAACCCTCGTCTAACCAGGCTATTTTTACAACACGTCTACCCAAAGGGGGTCCCCCTAAATTTTTGGAACGGTAAAAATAGCAAAAAATGCTACCAAATTCAAAATGTTGCTATAAAATTTCTAGACAACAGATTTTCATCGGGTTTTTACCTAATTCTTAATTTTAGGGAACTGATAATTCTAACATGCTCTGCAAGTTTCAGCTTCATAGCATCCATATATTTATTCAAAATGGCGACTTATGGCTGCAAATGCTGTAAAATAGATTACCCAAATGCCTGGGGTCGGTTGCTTTCTTTTTTATGCAGCTGAGAAAAACCTTTAGGGGTTTCAAAAACACCCCTCCCCTGGGTAGACGAGGGTTTATATGGAATAAAGGTAAATTTACATATCCTTTCAGTTACAATATCACAACCAAGAGAGTGAATTTGATCGGTAATGAGCCTTATTAGTTGGGACTCAAACAAAATCGTCCAATCAAAATCTTAATTTATATTTTTTATTAAAAATTGTTTTCATTTGAAAATGCCTGTTCATATAGATAACGAAGACCCATCGATATCCAGTAAGCCCACCGACGTTTCACAAGATACAGACAATGGTTCTCCGACTGCAGTTGTGACCTGGATATCCCCTACAGCGACTGACAATTCGGGTGTAGTGACCCTTACGTCCAGTCATGAATCTGGTGTCGCGTTCCATGTAGGTGACACAGTGGTTACATTCACAGCAACGGATGCAGCTGGCAACCAAGTCTTGGCTTCATTTGTCATAACCATCAAAGGTTTGTTCACTTGCACTGTGTTTGATTTACATCCCATCTACTCTAGCGTAGTAGACTTTTACTGCAAAGTCAACTGATGTCCAATCCGATCAACTGAAGATGTAAAGATTTCTGTATAAAATATGCAGTATAGTAAACTTTGCAAGTGGGGAATGAAAGTGCCGCTTACTATCCTGGCTGGGAATAAATGAAAAATCCAGAAATAAAAGGGAAATGAACAAAAGAGAAAAGAGGGAACGGAGGAAAGAAAAAAGAGCAGATATGACAAAGAGGGGAGGAGAAAATGATCAACAATCAAAAAGTAAATGTTACATTCCCCGTTCCGAACTGATTATTGATTCCCGGCAATAAACCTTGGTGCTGCAACTACAAAGTCACTATTTTTATAAGTCTTTTTTTTATCGAATTACTAAAATGAATTTTACCTACAACTTTTACCCCTGAATTCCTTTAATGATAGACAAATATTTAGAGCAAATTACCATTACATGCTGTACACATGCTTATGTTTAACAAGAATTCATTGAAATCCATACAATGTTCATTTTTATAACAAAAATATATCAACAGATAATGAAAAACCGTCAATTGCTGGGATGCCTGATGATATGACTCCTGAAGCCACAACTTCCACCAATAGGACAATGACCTGGACTCAACCTACTGCTAGTGATAATTCCGGCTTCGTAACCCTTACATCAAGTCACAGCTCTGGTGATGCTTTTCCGATAGGTAACACGACCGTAACATACACTGCTACTGATGCAGCTGGAAACAGAGCTACTGCCACATTCAGGATCACGATTGTAGGTAGGTATATAATCAGGCCCCTGACACTTAATCCCCATATACGGCATAGCTCATTTGATTAGGTCGCTGGTTAACGTTTCTTGGCTAATTGCGTGATCAGAGGCTCCAATCATAAAAACGAGGACGCAGTCCCGAACGCAGTATGAATAATCGTACTCAAATAAATCCTGACATCGCCCTTGATGTGTATTACGCTTTATTGGGTACGCGCTGTGCAGCATTCTTCAAACTGCGTCCTCGTCTTTTGTTCATCCTTCGTGTGTAAGTCACCATCATGAATGAATTTAGTCTACCATGGAATCTGTTATTAACACATGCATTGATTATTTAGTGATGAGTCTTTCGAGCAGTCTAACTCATGAATATTCGGTTTTGTCCACATACTACGCTATGATTTGGGCCATGTTTTGAGCGGAGTGTCATCTCTGTTACTCTGTGAAATAATTCCTTGAAGTGATCACCTGTTGATGTCAATATAAATAGTCAATCAACCATGACCATATTCATGAAACCCAGTGTGTACTCTGGTCCTATGCAAATGAGATTATAATGAGCAATGTGTATTCCGGATCTCGCGATCGATATTACACATTGCTCATTATAATCTCATTTGCATAGAACCACAGTACACAGTAGGTTTCATTGACCATATTCATGAAACCCAGTGTGTACTGTGGTCCTATGCAAATGGGATTATAATGAGCAATGTGTATTCTGGATCTCGCGATCGATATTACAAAATCTTAGTTGCGAGTTTTTTTTTTATTAACGTGACCTGTCAATAAAGTTGACTTTGAACCCTAATTATTTTAAAAAGGAGAAAGCAAATGCAAATTGGGTATATGGGTATGAACATTTGGAGATTTTCCTTTATAATGTGAGTGAATATTTTGCTATTTGTAAAATATGATGCATAATATGGTATTTTCTATACAAATCAACGATTTTGAGCCTTTTTAAACATACGAATTTCAACCCCTACATCAATCTTGTTTAAGAAGATAAAAAGACGTCAGTTTGGTCAATTCCACTAGCAAAAATATGAAAACTCATATTGATGAAATTTGGAAAATATATTTTGCCTATAAGACTTTAACATTGAAGATAAAACAAGTAGAAATAAATACGCTGATGAGGTGAATGAAAGGTACCTATTATCGGCTCTTCATACTTGCCTGCGATTTGTATTGCGATAACCAGGCACCAAGATTTCGATAACCAGCACCTTTTGTCACTACGGGTCATATGATGTAAGCAGCGTGCATGTAACTCAGACCTAGCGATTTGAATGGCTCGCCCTCGCTATGTGAAAAAGTTTGCATTTCATATGAAAATTAATGAATCTGACACATGTGTATTTTGCCATATAAATGATTTCAAAAATTCGAGAATTTCAGTCGTGACAGTGAATAATTGAAGAAAAATCAACACGCCACGGCAAAAACAAAAAAATAGAAATTTACAAAACGACTATGACGGGCCTCGAACCCACAATCTCCAGATTCGGAGTCTCAAGCAATACCGTCGAGCCACGCGACTGCTTGCTTAACTAACAGAAAAAGCGTCGAACTTTTTTTTTTTTTGCGGTACATTTAAATTTCGAGACCCAATTTCATCGCTCTTGTTCAACATAAACACTCCGTTAAATATCTCGGTATTGGAATTGTATTGGAAATACAAATTAAAAATTCAACTTTTTTTAAAATAGTGAAATGTTTTGAAGACTTTCTTTAATATGTTTTGCGTAAAATGTTCTGAAATTCATACTTCTTTCAGTGACTTAAGTTGATTTTAAAACCTTGTACTCCATCTCATATCCACCGCCTAAATAGCGATACTACTAATTTCTCATGCATATAAGTATGCGAACCATTGTACATTCACGGGAGCTGATATCAGACTGAACAGAATAACTTCCGTGGCATATTAACATTAAGGTCTCCTGAATTTTGCTTGTCAACTAGAGTTAGATAGGTTTCATGAATATGGATCCTAATGACGTAGTCCAGATAAATATATAATCTCCAGTATCTATAGTCAAATTTGATATGTATGAAGAGCAAAGAAAAGGTCATTAAATGATATCACTATACGCTAAATCTATTACGAAAAGTAAATAAAGCAATCAAAAATCTGATATCGTTACTATCAATTAAATGTAAAACCGCTGCATTTGCTCACACAACAAGATTGATGTATTTTACATCGTCTGAGGGATGCATTATTATCGCTATCGCTACAATGTGATCAACAGCTAAAAGTCTATTTTGTTATCAATGTTTGTCAATGTTGTTTCCTACAGAATGCAGCTTTCCTTTGGGTGTGAGGGATAAGTCAGTTATACCAGATGATCGTATCACAGCATCCTCGTTCTACCCTGGGGATGAGCCATATAAAGCAAGACTGGGTTTGGGATCTTTGTGGCGCAGCCTTGGTAATGAATCCAACCCCTGGATCCAGGTCGATTTGGTGCAATCAGCACTAGTCACAAGATTGCAGACACTTGGGAGTGGAGGGAGATGGTGGGTGTCAGAAATCACAGTACAAGTCGGCCTGGAAAGCAATCAACTTGAATTTATCAAGAACGACGACGGGAAGAACAAGGTGAGTCAATTTCTTGTTATTTCCACATAAGCCATATCATGCAAGACTGGGGTCGACATCTCTTATGGCCAGTGATAATGATGATGAGCCCTGGCTACAGGTTGGTTTGATAGAGGCATTACTAGTCACTGGGTTACAGACACAATGAAATAGAGTGTGTTGTTGGAAATCAGAAATCATGATACAGCGTCGGCCACATCACATACTGACGTATCTGATATTTTGAGATTTTTGTAAAATTTGGCACATAGGGATATTTGAATGTCCTCTATAACGTGATCTAAATTTCAGAACGTAAAATTTATTAATTAATAAGATATTAATTATCTAATTTCGACGCATGTGTCATTTAGATGATTTCACGATATCACATACAGACGTCTTGGACGAAAATCTATATTGCGCAAGCCCAGATTGTCGTATCTGTATTTTTAAGTATTTGCCATTTCACATAGTGACGTATCCCCGCGACGTATTTCCCCAAGTGTTTCACATACAAACGTATCTGTATTCCCACTTTCGCAGTGAAATTAGGATCGCCTCGATTTCACATACTGACGTACGTATTCGCGGCGTATTCTCAAAAACTTATAATTTCGCAACAATTGTCCATTTCACATACTGACGTGTTCGATTTTCATGCAAATAACACTACTTTGAGATAAAATATATACATTTGATTACGTTTATGTATTTTTTTATTCCATGTACAAGCCTTTTTTTTTGCGATTTTTTCATAGCCGTTTTTCTTGAAATGCGTATTTTGCAGATACGTCAGTATGTGATGTTGCCGACGACAGGTTGGCATGGAGAGTAATGAACTTGGATTATATCATGAACCACAATGGGATGATCATTTATTTAAATCTATGTGTAAGAGATTAGTTTTTTTCAGACCCACGGAAATGTCAATTCGAGCTACACAGGCAAAGTAAAGCTTTTGGAAACTAGCAGCAAGAAAAAATGAAACACATTGTTCAAAACGAGGTATCACGGGTTATATTTTGGAGAATGTTGTGAAAATGGACATCAAAGGGCATTTCCATTCCGACTCATTGATTGTTCCTATCACTGATCACTGTTTGAGTTTTGTAGAGAATAATGAAAAAATATATGGAGAAAAATGAAAGCATGGCATCTTATTGCTTTTTTCTTCGATTAAACCCATTTAATATTCCATGGTTGTTTTTGTTACTGTTTTAATTTGGTGTTCTAAATATACACATGTCAACAGTAGTAAAGTGTTTTTTTCACAAAAAATGATGAATTAAGTTGCTCTCTACTTTATCAATTTCGATTTTGGCGGGAGGGGGGGGGTAAAGATGGAACAGAGTTTCTGCAATGGGGAATTACCCCAAATCTTCCTCCTTCTCCCCTGGGGATAGGCCATGATATAAAGTAGTTTAGTCCTAAAAATAGTTCAAATTGTAGATGAATATTTGATAACAGACCGCTAGTCTGAAGGTTCACTGGTCAGAAAATTAATGATATATTTGAAGACATAACTTTGAGAATAAAATAACTAATTCTGAAGTTTACATTTTGTCAAAATAGATTTAAAAAAAATTACAGGACGTGGTAAGTGTAGTAAATCATTCAAATTCGATTATGCCCGCGTGAACTCGTCGTAACTCTTTCAAACCACAATAGTGTAGCAGCCAACCCTGAAAAAACCCTTTGGTTTTTGAGTTACAAAACTAGCGGTGGATACAAATTTTTGGTATTTTAACCAACTTTCGTTTCACTTCATAACCAGGCAATAGTTGAAATGTTATTTATTTTTATATAAATATATGACTGTTTCCTATCATCTGCATTAGTTTCGTAATGAAAACATGAAAAATTAAAAAAGACGCTGTGATTGTGAATTAACGCTCCATAATTCGTTGCACAGCATGGAAATCCTGTTTTGACGCGTACTTAATACATACGATCGATTTCAAAATGTTTATAAATATTTTTCTGCAATTTTAAATTTCAGTCCATTCTGTATTTTGCATTCTGCATTCTGTATTTTATAGGAACAGGTTTGTCGGTAGAGAATGAAATTAGTTGTGTCGACGATGCCATAATTGTCGACAAACTGCTTGTCAAAATAGCCTATGTAATAACACTTCAATTTGATGGAATAAATATAATAAAAGTTGAGAACTTCTAATCAGGTGCACACGTAAATTTTGTTTTATTTCTTTAAGCATGGTTCATTTGTAGGTAGGAATAAAATTTGACAAAGCAGCAAAATATTTAGTTGGAATGAAAATATTTTTACCACTTTTTTATGTAAAGGTCAATTTATGATGAACATATCTAAAAACTTGTGTTGCTTTTGGTCAGACTTGATAGGTAATCTTGTTGGGTGTGAAATGGAACTCCGAATGTGATCAATTTCTTCATGTACTAGTAAGGGGGCAACAACAAAAATGGGTCAAAAACGTGATTTTTAGGTCAAATTTGATCTACAAAGCAAAGAACAAAATGATCAACCAACGCCCCTCAATTTACAATAATAGGGTTATGGTGAACGTCGAATGGTCCCTATCGGTATATGACATCTTCAAAACCTTTTAGGATGTCATATACCGCCGGGACCCATCCCACGTTCACCACGAGGGGCATTGGAGGATCATTTTGTACTTTACTTCCAAACATTATCTTGGCGCAATCAAGCGTGACCAAGACATTTAATCACCTGATTCTCACTCTACTAAAGATAAACATTCAATATGATCACTCAACTTGCGTAAAGAAGTGACGGGGTCAAAAGCGGGTTTAAATCAAATTTGACCTAAAAATCACGTTTTTGACCCATTTTTGTTGTTGCCCCCTTACCAGTACATGAGAAAATTGATCACATTCGGAGTTTCATTTCACACCCAACACGATTACCTATCAAATCTGACCAAAAGCAACATAAGTGTCCAGATATGTTCATCATAAATTGAAATTTACTTAAAAAAGTGGTAAAAATATTGTTATTCCAACTATATGAGCAACCGTGTATACGCACACTTAGGGGCGGCTTCATTGCCTGCCGGTTCTGGGCGGTTCAACCGGAATAAACAATAGCTAACCGCCCAGAACTGCCAAGAACCGGCAGGCAACCGCCGTTGAGTTTTGAAGCCTCCCCTTACATTCTACTATAATTTATACATAAAGCCTAAAACGTGCCGTAACCCGACCGATTCTACTTCTGGTGCCGACCATAGATGTCTCATTTTTTTTTTATTTGTCGTCATGTGTATATTGAAAAACAAAATTAAAAGTAAGATTAAGCTTGCAAACAACATGTTTTCTACTTTCAGGATGCTGCAAAGTCCATATTGCTATTATTGTTTCAAATATATTTACATGAAAATTCATCCCTTGCGAGAACACAAATACACAGAGCTTTCTAGTCGAGTGCAATTTTGCAGTATAATAATTGTGGATTACTGATTGGAAACGGCGCGGCGATGCGTGATTCCAGCACAACTTCCAAATACGCTGTTATACGCGTTCAGAATGTTGATTGATGTCCACAATAATATGAGTATGAATTGAAAGATTGGAACATAAAAGGCTGTTTTTTTCTATTTTTAATCTATGTTTCTTGTCATGTAGTAATTTAGTGTAAATTTCAAAGCCAAAAAATAATAATAATAAAATAAAATTTAAAAAAATCCGACCTTTTTTTATGTTACACCAATCATTTCATTACAGGGATACCCTTGAGTCTGTAGTACAATATTCTTTGTTTCTATTATAGAAAATTGATTTAAAGGGACTAGCCTAGATTCCATTTAGAAATAAAAAATTATGGATATGCTCTATATAAAGCTTTCATATTGTAGTAAAAGCAAATAGTAAATAATTTACATAGAAATGGCTAAATTTGAGAGAAAATTAATTTCAAACATATCATTCTGTGATGGTGGTGTGACTATGACAGTGTTTTCAGTGTTTTCATTTTGAGGTGAACCTCAAATCTATTATATATAAAAAGACAAACAATCCTGTTAAAATAATTGTTTTGACTAAGATAGGCGTAGAAACAATATATTTACAAGATTTAAAACTAGAAAAACTGTTTTCACACCATTTTTTCGGAGAAAACAATTATTAAAGAAATTCAAATACTGATAGTTTATAATTCTATAACTATGTGATGGCTCACCTCGAAAGGGGGACTTTGCAGATGATATCAATTTTGAATTTTATCATTTCATGTGTTACAACATTTTCTAAGCTTTGTTATGACACCTTTCTTGTTAAAATCGATCAAAGCTATTAAATTTTTCAACAGAAAATCTGCTAAAAATTCTTATTATTTTCTTTTGCTGCCTATTCTCGTCAATTTCTCGAAAGTGTTCTGTCGCGCAAAGTCCCTCATCACATATGTTCTATCGATTCATGTAAAAGCATATGCAGTTAGAAAAGTAGCCGTAAGAATCTAGGCCAGTTCCTTTAAACCAGTACTGTAATAAAACTGAAACATGTTTGTTTTCTTTGACAGGTTTTCAAGGCTAACGATAACGGTATTGGTACAGCTAATGTAATCCTGGATGCTGACGGTATAACTACGCGCTTGGTGCGTATCTATACGACAGATTGCAGGCGCCTAGGGAACCCAGACAAATATTGCGTGATGCGGTTTGAGGTCATTGGTTGTCGTGTTACCTGATTGAAGGCAAGCAGCCTGGACTCCTGGGCCCAAATTCATGAAACCCTGCTAACTCTAGTTGGCTGCTATATCTATGTTTACCTGTCAAATTTTGACATGTAGACAAATAGTTAGCAGGCAACTAGAGTTAGCAGGGTTTCATGAATTTGGGCCCTGCTCGTCATAAAAAAAACGGCATAAATTGTCTTTTTGACTCACCAGGGGTAGTTTTCAGTAAAAATTCGTGCCTTATTTTGAGTAGTGGCATGATGCAAATGTACAAACAAAATCAATTATAATTTTTCTAATACCTTATTTGTAAGAAAAAGTTATTTACAATATTACGCCGCTATGCCATTTAGGGTGCGATTTTCATAATCTTGCTCCATTGAGGGGTGTAACAAGTTTACGCCATTTTGGATCCGATTTGGTTCTGTGATGAGCATGAGTACCACTATAACATGCGAGTGGTCCCAGGGGACAGGTAGATGTAATAATAAGTACCGATTCTTGTATTCAAGTAATTTTGTGCCATTGTAAAACGATTGTATTTTTCAGAAAAAGGATATTTTTCCCCTTTATTTGGAAACCCTGAAAATAAAACTCTCGGTCCATGAAAAGGTTTCTACACAAACCTGTTTTGCCTCCAAGCAACCTGTACAGAACATGTTTGTTCTATGTGTTTCATGAAAAGAATCTGTAGGACCTGTGGTGTCGTCTTATCAGGTCCGTAACGTTTGATGGGAACATTTTGACCGGATGTTAAAGTTTCATTTCGTGTGATCTATTTTCGTTCAATAAAATGCCTGGTATACATAAAACGAATGTCATATGATACAACCTATTGCCTGGCCAAAACCATTGTTTTATTTGCGTTATTATATCCTATTATACTTTAAGAACAAAACCTATGTGTAATCATGATATAAAACAAATAATGACTTACACGGTTGCTCATATGTGATGGCTCACCCCGAAAGAGAGGACTTTGCAGAGGATATCAATTTTGATTTTATCATTTTATCTGTTACAGCATTTTCTAAGCTTTAAAAAAATACCTTACTTGTTGAAATTAATCAAGGCGATCAAATTTTACAACAGAAAATCTACTAGAAATTCTTATTATTTTCTTTATATTTTGCTACCTATTTTCACCAGTTTCTCGAAAAGTGTTTTGTCGCAAAGTCCCCCTTTTCGGGGTGAGTCATCATTATATAGTTGGAATAAAAATATTGTTATCACTTTTTACGTAAAGAAAAAATTATGATGAAAATATATGGAAACGATTGTTGCTTTTGGTCAGATTTGATAGGTTATCTTGTTGTGTGTGAAATATAAACTCAGACTGTGATCAATTTTCTCATGTACTGGTAAGGGGGCAACAACAAAAATG
>JXSR01S009424.1:26504-40328 GCA_000969725.1 Ophiothrix spiculata
TTCAAAAACAAACAAACATGTTTATCTTATTACTATAAAATAAATAAATAATGTGAAATGTACCTAACATTCAGACAATTTGTTACAGCATATTGTTTTGGTCGTTAAAATCAAGTATATACGTCTAGCCTTTTATCTATTATTAAATTATCCATTGTGTTTCTTTTGTTCAGAGTTAGTTGCCTGACCGTTATTTTTAAGATGTGGATTGGAGACCATTATCTAACAAAGCATTTTGATAAAGGTCTGGGCAGCGAAGTGAGATGAGATGAATAGAAACACTGGTTCTAATTTGACATGATAAAAAATTATGATGCAATTATGAAGTCAGCGAATTAAATTGGTATCGTTGATATTTGAATTAAATAGACCTATAAAATTATAATCGAACCTGATGACAGCGTTTTATGTAACACGGGTTAGTATTTAAAAACAAATAACTAAATCATTCCAGCTCCGGGTTGGAAAGGATTTGTTTGCATCTTAAACACCATGAGGTACATTTTACGTTCGCGTTTCACATTGACAATTAATAGCCTGTTTAAGATTGGAAATTTATTTGAAAAAAAAATGGAGATTGTTCCATTTACATGTCAGTTTATCTTTCAGAAGGAGTAAAACAATTTTAAAGATAAAACGCAGTCAATTTTTTTCAATTCTAAGACATTTTCTGAGTGACAAAATGAAAGTCTCATATATTTAATTCATGTGTGCAATGAAATTAAATTGAATTCGCAGATGTGTCTGCTAAACATCTTAATACTCTTATTTTGAGGTAATTTGCCTAGTTATCTCCTTTCTATATATTTAAGAACAAATCTTAATCCCAAAAGATTTGAAGATCTAATTGTATATATAGCACATTCTTATTAAACATGTCTGCTTCGTGTAATTCTTCAATCTCGACAAATTGCAATTAAACGGAATCTTTCAGATTTCTCAAACATATTGCGTTTTAGTCACTAGCATATGTCCTAATATTTAACAACCTTCAAAATTAATCTAAATGTCATATGGGCCTGTAATTAAAAAAGTACGTTTTTCTCCCATTTCCCTTTTGGAAACAAACTCTTCAAATATTGATGAGTATTCAAAAAGCAGATCAAATGCTCGGTTTAGTTAATGTGTCTGCAATTGCATGAGTTAAGGCATTTTCCATGTACCATAAAATGATGCGGCTTAGATTTGGAGTCGTGTGGAGTAACCTAATGTGAAAGCTTTTAAAAAACTTTTAAAAACCTATCTCTTCCCAAATGAGTAGGAAATTTTAATTTTTAATTATCTAATGTTTTTATATTCAATCTGATGTTTTTTATGTGTATATATACTTTGATATTCAAATTTTCAAATGTTTCATGTTTTGAATGTATGTACATATATATTTCCTCATGTTATTGTAAATGTTAAACTTAAAATTGTAAAGTTGTTTGATCATGTTTGGAAAGGCGCTCAATAAATCACTGTTATTAATATTATTATTATTATTGTTATATTATTAACCTAGGCCATAGGCGGCTCAGTTGACAGTCGAAGGCCGTTAGCCAAGGAAACTCTTCTGAACTGCACATGACTACCCACCATAATTCATCAGATGGTCATGATGATGATAGTGTGATGAAGCAATTTTCCTAAATATTTCAATTTAGGATAAGAGACTCATTATTTACAGTAATTACTTAAACGCAAAAAGTAAAGACATTTTCACCGAAAGTGGAAAATTCTCGTTTGAAAATTCCGACGTATGTTCTTCACTTCTGTTATTCCGATCCATAGCTTAAAATGCCCATTTATTCTCGCCGCATGTAATTCTTATCAAGTCAGGTTTTTGATTCATTATTATGCATAAACGTATAAATGTTATATTTTGAAACTTAAAAAAATGTCTGTCAAAATATAAGTAACCTTGCGTCAACTGACAAAGTTACCGTAAATAAAATCACAATTATAGTATGCTATACGTATTTTATCAGTAAGTTTGAGTTACTAAAACTTTGAGAAATATGCTCGTATAGTTTAATTGAAAAATAGATATGATTGATTAATTGTTTTTTTGTTTTTTTTTAATTTTTTGTTTGATATCAAGGCAAAATAAACGTTCAAAACCATGCTAAATTAACCGTTTTTGAAGAACTTAAACAAAATGTTTTCGACATCATTTTAAATATATAAATTAAATCTTAACTTGGAGTCCTTGCACACTATGCGACTAATATGTCATTTACATATACAAGTAGATTTTGATAAAAATACTTAAGCTAGTTGAAAACTCTAGGGAAAATCATCTACAAGAATCGCCGTTTGTTCACTTTTTCACACAATGAATAAATATCCTGCGTATAGAGAATTCATCGTATTTGTTTACGAGCTCTGCTACCTGTATCAAAGCTGTAAGGCAATTGATTGGGAAATGTTGTCAGTCTATTTTATAGAGCAATGTTGGAGGTTTCAAATGTAAAATAGAGAAAAAGGGAGTTCAAAAACAAACAAACATGTTTATCTTATTACTTAAAACAATATTTTATCGATTACTTGAAACATTTCATATAATATTTATGGAATGTTTTAAGTGACATTTTATATAATATTTATGGAATGTCTTGCTTGATTCCGTTGTTTAATCTCCAAATTATTCCAAGGTAAACCAAAGTTGAGCCTCTTAAGCATGTTTTTGCTTTTAGATGGTGTGATAGATACGTACCTGCCTCTTCCGTGTAGAGCCTGACAGTAGAGGATTTAGGACGGAGGGAGATGGGGTAAGGAGGGAAGAAATGTTGGGATTGTTTTATTTACTAATCAGGGTCAGGGTCACGTTAGTTTAGAATAAGAAAGAAAAAAAGATTGAAGGAAACACACACAAAAGACAAATATTATCATTGAATTCACATGAAGATATAAAGCCATAATGATGCATAATACCGTTGCATAAACACCATAAATATTAAGAACTTAAAAATAGAATAAATAAAAGTGTACAGATGTAATGAAAATTCATTTAATTTTGATAGTGGCGGAGACGCAATAAAATCAAGCGAGACACGATGGAAGGAAAGTAAACAACAATTCCGATAAAATATGTTTAATGACCTATTATCAGCCGGAAACCAAATCTGGGACATGAAACATCGATTGATACACCAGTAGAAAGGTTAAACTTATATTTTAAGTAAACAAATGTAGGCGTGAAAAGGTAAAAGTCGGCAAAGTACGTTGACGGATGATGCATGATTAGATATAAAACATAATGAAGCATAAACATATTCCAAGCTTCTCTGCCATTTTTTTTCTTTCTTACCATTTGATGGGACTATAGAATGTAGAAGAGTCAATGGGAATTGGATTTTGTTTGATCAATAAACGCAAAATTGTAATTTAAAAATGAACAGTTAGTTTCACCTGATGAAAGGAGTGCTCTATACTATGTCTCAATGAAAATCGAGTGATGGTTCTAAAGCTAACTGAACAGGGCTCTATTTCATAAAGATTTAAGAATAGTCTGGAGAAAAAAGTCATTCTAGAATATACAAATATTTTAGACTTTGAGAACAATGAGTGCCATTTGCAAAAGTGACTTTGTATGATAAATGTTAAAAGTTTCATTAATTAATGTAATACCCATTCAAACTTGTTAAGAATATTTAAAACAATGTAGAAACGTTCCTATTTTTATTAGAAATGTTCTTAACTATAGGTCTGAACTTTATTTGACTATGATAGGTGAGAAAGATCAATTACCCACAACTTCATCTACATAGGAAAAAAATGCAGATATGTTTAAATCATTCAAATAAATTTGTCTTTAATTGGAAGGTTTAATCATTTTCAAATTCAACATGTTGAAAATACTCTTGTCTATTTCATTTTAAAATGTTCTTAAATAGCTTTATTAAATAGAGCCCGCAAGTACAGCTTGTCCAAATAAAAATCGCAACGAGCAAAGAAAATAATATTAAAATTATTATCAATAGTAATGATAAACGTTTTCCAAAAGTCTAGTAATTACTCTATAATGTGTTTTTGTCCCATTAAATTTAAGCACCCCAGTCCAGAAATATGACAAATTTATAAGATAACCCAAAGATCTACAGCATCTTTGATCGGCTTTGCGAGATTAGACTCATTAATAATGAGATGCAGCATTTAAAATGAGGCAAATATGACGAAGCAGGTCTTATATTGTTCATAAAAAGATGTTTTAATGATAGTTTATAATCATAATGCTCATTAACTATTTTTCATTTGTCGACGTTTAACCATATTTCAATCATGCTTGTCTTTAAATGTTGCATAACAGCATTACCACTTAACATGCTTAACAAACATATCAAAGTTACATTCAAGAAAATTTAAATTACCTCTTTTTATCAAAATCAAGCTGCCTAGTATTTCAAAATATGTTTTAGATAGCATCCTTGCAGATTTCTACATTCCTTGACTCTAATGACATAATGTAGTTTTGGAAGTTTGTGCATGTATATATTCTTCCCGATCTGTCTACTTTCTGATTTCACTGGCAATGTTCTGTCCAGTTCTTTAGATAACTCCAAAGAAAGTTCTTGGTCGTACTTAAATCACGAGAGTGATGTGGTCATGGTTTGTTTGCCTTGAGCAATACGATCCTTCCATGAAAACGTTGATGAAGACATTTTAATATCTGTTTTGTAGTATGAGGCGTCACGTCGTCATAGTGAAGTAACAGAAGAGTGTCATCAATGAATGGTACAGTGGTTCAACACGTTTCCCCTTTTAATATACAATGTCTAGAGTTGCAATACGAATCTTTGTTATTAACATTTAAAAATGTGCAGTTAATTTTTAGACACCCTATATCTTTTAGGTTATGGCTCATTCTACAGAAAATCAGATTTTTTTTGACTAGTAGTATAACAAGCAGCCTTTTTATTTGACCATATAAACAGGTTTTTCAGTGACAAGTTTGTTACTTGGTACGTGAGAAGTATTTCTCAAACAGAAATTGGTAGTTTTTCTATCAGTGCATGAATGAGTACACGTTTTTATTCAAAAATGTCACAAACGTTACCAAAACGTTACACCAAAGTGTCACAAACGTTAACAAAACAATGTATTAAAAAAATTTCTGACGACAGAATTTCATACCATTTGATGAAATCGCAATACAACATTCACGGTCACGTCTGAGAAAGTCATTTCGAGCAAAAAAACATTTCCGTGCGCTGTCACAAACGTTACCGAACGTTGGATGAACTTTATTCAGAAGTTCCGCAATTATTTTAAATTCCAAACACCTACATGGTTTGACCCTACCAGTGAGCACTATTATCAACAACAAACTTGTGGATAGAATGTCTACGGCATGCTAGGTTCTGAAACCGTTTAAAAGTGAAATTTTCAACTTTTTGGTCACAAACGGCACTTTGGAATGGTCACCCTGCGAAAACTGTTGAATGAGCATTTAAATCAGAACTTTAGTTGGCACGTTAATGGAGATTAAATATTATGAAGTGAAGCGCAATTTTAAACCTTAATTTCCCCTGTATATTGCTCACGAGATTTGAAAAAGCAATCATTATAAAATTGTCATCAATCAAAATATGGCAGTGTAAGCTTGTGTAAACGAGAAATATCTTGTGTTGATTATGCTGACAAGCAAGGAAAAACTAAACCATCAATTGAAAGATTAGCTATTTACACTGGAATATGTTTTTTTCCTGCATAATATCTGAACACAGCTGAATTATAGTTGCTGAATATTTTTTACTGAAAAGGTACATGCACTAATAAATTTGTCCTGTTTGGGTAATAAAGTCAACGTTGTCAATTGCTTGTAATATATGGTATTCAGAGTTTAATGTAAGACTCTATAAAAATGTTTTAAATTTCCTCCAGTTTCTATTCGTTATTCTAACATATTGTTTTTTTTCATATGAAGGATAATGTGATTGATAATAAAACATCTGCTTAGACATTATTAACTGCGCACCATCTTTTTTGAGGTCATTATTGAAAATCGGAGGTGGTTTTTTTAAATAATAAAGGATATCATGCAAAGTAAATTCACGCTGATAGAAAGGATGGCTTGATTATATTGAATGCCTCATATTGCTTTAAGGAAGAAATTTGATATCGTGTAGGAGGTCATCCTTGATTAAGACATAAATAACTGCGCACTATCTTGTTTGAGGTCCCTGTTAAAAATCGGAGGTGTTTGTTTAGAGCCGAGGTACTTTCTCGAGGGAGCGTAGCTCCCGAAGAAAAGTACCGATGCTCAAATTAAACACCGACGATTTTAAACAATGACCGAATTAAAAGATGGTGCAAAGTTATTATTTTCATTAATAAAGGTCTTTTGACATGTTTAATGCCTTTTATGTGTGATGTGATAAAGAAATACTTTAGTAAACTTATTTCCAACTTAAAGGTCTATTTATACCTATAAGAGAATTTTGATCAGTTCAGGCATGACGATCATTGCGTAATATGATAAACGCGCGCGTGTGTGGTGCATAAACGCGCTTGATTGGCGTTTTATGAGAAAACGCATTCAGCGGTAATGATAATCACATACGCAGGTCAGTATAAGAAGTCATTGTTACCTGATAATGACTGCACAGTTGTTTGCGTAAAAGTAGAAATAATCTTATTATATTGGATAGCGCTATTGAGGATTTTTAATTACTATTATATCACCAATTTGTAAATCCTGGGCATTTCATTTGTTTCTTGCTATATTTTTTACCAATGCGCTGTACAGTGAAATACGCATGCGTCATGTCAAGGACTCATCATTTTTACCAAGGTTAACTCAAACCACTGTTGGAAGAAAGTGAAATTAACAATATTTGAGGCTAAAGAATTTATAAATGAGTCTATATAAAACAAATATTATCTACACTATGGGTCAAAACATAGTCGGCCTCCAAACGAGTTTTTTTCAACCAAACATAGTGTTATAGTCCGAAATCGTTAAATCTTTGAAGCACAAAGATCTTGAATATAAACTTGCAGTAAAACAAGTCCCGGAATCCAGGTGGCAAACGTATTTATCCAAATCGTTTCTCACAAAATCCAACGGCGATTTCAACACAATAGTCCAGCAGTAACAGCAATACTCCTCTTGACTTTATAAAATATTTTGTATCTGAAGCTGGAAAGTAATTATCCTCTTCGATAAATACAAAACACACAGGCCTTCGTTAATTCTGCCATTTATCGCTATAATTTTCAATTTTGATCTTCAATATCGCTAACTCCAAAGTAATCTTCAATATATCGCTAACTCAAAAGACAAAGTCTTTTCTCCATTCATCAGTATAACTACACCATAACAAAATCCAGCTGTTCATCCACACACAACAGAACCAATTTCTCTTCTGCTCAAAAATTATATGGGGAATTTCCAAAGTACTAAATATTATCAAATACAAACATATCCTATTTCCATGTTGGGAAATTCCCTTGATCACCTGATAGGTTCATGCAATTAATTGACTATTTTTACAGAATTGAAAATTACACTAGATTGCAAAATATCATTCTGTCAGAAAAAAATCCCTTTCTGTAGCAATCAAAGATTTCAATAATTAAGGTGTTTTTTTATTAAATATTTTACTAATCAACAAAAGCAAATAATTAAGGTTCACATAACAGTATTATGTTAAGTAAAGTTGAGCTTTGTAAGGTTTTTTTGTTTTGTTCTGAACGCATCCCCTCCCAATATAATCTTACCATCAACAATATGCGCTTAGTGACATGAATAAAAAAAACTCTACCACAGGGAAGAGTAAATATATACATTTGGGATGACTCTGCGTCGTGTCGCGCGTCGTAGACAAGACAAAATGACTGCTAAATCTGTTTTTACCAAATATAGATATAGCCAGGGATATTGAGGTGCGTTGGGCTCCTGCAGGACATCCCCGAATACCATATCTAATTAGTTGCCAGAGATAAATGTCTTCAATGTATAGGCATACTGGTGAAAGTCGCGGTTAAAGTTCGAATGTAAAAGCAATTGGGATGGTAGAAGTATTTTGGTTGATGAATAGTTTCAAGAGAAAATAATATATTTGTGAAATGAGTTCAAATATTTGTGCTACGTAAACGTAAAATAATTCGCATTATAAACAATGCGCAGATTTTATTGTTTGCCTATGTTGATAGAAGGTGTACAGATACGCTACAAAACCTATGGTTTTTATTATAAACAGAACACTCATACTTCGTTTTCATATTATATCACAAACTGTTATTACTTACATTACTATATATACATATATTTCAATATTGATTTTTTTCTAATCACGTTTAAATTCTTTTCATTTAATCATCTGTACTTAAATAATCCTTTAACTATTTAAAATAACAGGATAAGTTCCAATCATATTACTTAACCCTAAATTTGTTGCATGATTGATTTTAACCCCCGTAAAACAACTCACGTTTAACTTTTGGCACATTATCAAGCCTTAAGAAGTAGGTTAAAAGGAAACAAAACCACAAATCTGCGTATCTTAAACACATTAACCGTTTTTATCAACCTTTTTTAGCAACTGACATCATGGCAGTTTATCTCCCTTTTATCTTAGTTTTAAAGTAATTTTTGACATCAATTTTTCCTCAATTATTAAACCGCATTGTAACGTCCCACACATTAATAGACGTCAAGCGAATGAGTGTCAGTGAAGACCGTATTACTGTCATATCTATCTAGGTCAATGCTTTGTTAGTCTCAATCTTATATAATTACATTCTATCTTTGGCTAAATTATATGAAATAGTGCACAATTAATGTGTTTAGTTACCTAATTCTGTCAAAATTTACTTATAAGGACAATTGTGACAACCGTGAACAGAAAAGGTTAAAGGCATTATGAACAATATGAACTTTAACCCTTGTCTTACCAAGAGGGGGATGGTTACCACCCCCCCTAACGGATGATTCCCTGTCGCATAAAAACGCAAACGAATATGACCTAGGGGTTTTGGGTAGTTGTAAGTTCATCCTTTGCGGTCATTTTAGCGAAAAAAATTTGTAGGTACCACCTTCAGGGGGGTCAGGGTACCTCGTCAAAGTCGGAAGGTAGGGGGGGGGGTGGTTGCCACCTGAGAAAATTTTGAGTCGCCATTTTGAAAAATATCTGCATGGTATTCACCTAAAACTTACAGAACATATTAGAAACACCATTTCCCTTCTTTATAAGCAAAAAACCCCGACAAAATTCCGATATTTAGAACTTTTACAGCAAAAATTCGATTTGGTGACATTTTTGCCCAAAATCGTGATTTTTCCGACTCGGACGTACTTATGACGTCATAATTACGTAACACCTTGGCCGATTTTCATGATTTTGGTACCAATGGATAGAGGAGACCCTACCCTATACTATGGTATAAAGCAAAGCAACTTTTAGCACTCCAATTTCAATTTCATAGGGGATGGGGGGGGGGGGGGGAACCACCCCCCCCCCCTTAGTAACAAACGTTACAAAATATACGTTGGTAAGACAAGGGTTAACTTTCAGTAACACTCGTAGATTTTATTCTATTTTAAGAAGTCCTTTAACTACCAACTTATATCCATAATCATCCAATACCAGTTTAACTTGAAAATTTAAAGAATATAAAACAATTTGTCGAAGCTCATAAGAATTGAAATTCGTAATAAGCATAAAACACACCGATTGCGTTATTCATGTCAAGGCAAAATATGGTATCCTCACGTAAGCACTTCTCGAAGTTTTGAATTTAGAGAAAGCAAACTCTGGTTCTAAAGCCAGCGATGTTTTTTAAACTGTAAACTAATAGATCAATATGTGATTGTTTTTGTTTTCAAAACTATATCCAAGATAGAACCAGATAAACCAGTATGTAATGAATTCATTGCCTATTTTAAGATAGAACCCTACACTCTAAAAATTATTTTATTCTTTGTTGAGTAAAAAGGTCATAGCTCATTGTTGAGTAAAATCTTACTCAACACTGAGTAAAATCTTACTCGGTTAAGTCAATATTTCTCAATGTTGAGCACATCTTACTCAACGTTGAGCAAAGTTTACCCAACGTTGAGTAAAATTAATCCAACGTTGAGTAAGATTTTACTCAACAAGAGTAAGATAATTTTAAGAATGTATATGTGATGCAGAATCCCGCTACTTTTGTTGAATCACATAGTCAATTACGTAAAGATAGCACCATCGCATTAATGAAATTTGTTAATTAGTATTTCATTTATTAGGTAGAGTTCACGTATAAAAGAGATTGCGATGATCCTCCGTTGACGCTATTATCGACGGTAACCTTATTTTTCATTCATATGCAAATGTGCAATGGACCATATTTCATTAACAGTACATAAAAATCAACTTATATCTTCTCTTCGTGTACTTTTATACAATCAAAATAGGCCACAGTGCGATATGTCATTGTGCATTCGCAATAAGCATAAAACACACCAATTGCGTTATTCATGTCAAGGCAAGTTTCCCAATTCAACATCCAGAAATAAGGAGTTTGACTTTGCTATTTTTCAAGCCAAATTTGGCTTAAGACTGCTTAACTCATTGTTTTGTATGGTACATAACTTAACCCTCGTCTAACCAAGCCCTTTTTTGTAACACGTCTAACTAAAGGGGGGGGGGGGGGGGTTGTAACCCTCCCTAATTTTTCTGAACAGAACCTCCTATGAACGTGATTTTGCTATCAATAGATAGGTACGGTCCTCTCCTATCCAACGATACCAAGATCACAAAAATCAGCAAAGGCGTTACGTAATTATGACGTCATAAAGGTCTTCAGGCCGAAAAATCTGAATTTTGGCATAATTGGCAACCAAAATCATTTGTTTTTCTGAATAACGGAATTTCATCGGGTTAAAAAGAAGGAAAATGATAATTCTAACACGCCCTGCAAGTTTCAGCCTCATATCATGCATGTATTTTTCAAAATGGTGATTTAAAATGGTCGAAAATGTTTCCGGGTTGCAACCCTCCCCCTACACCCCAACTTTGACGGCCTACCCTAACCCCACCTTATGTGGTAACCCCCTCAAATGACCGCAAAGGATGTAAAAAAGAATACTCAAATAGTCGGTTGCTTTTGTGTTTTTATAGAATGATATTTACCCATGCAAACCATTTAATGGCACACGTTATATCGATTGCCTGTCTATGTAAAGTAAGATCAAAATGAAACAAATTAGATAGTTTGGCATTATTTCTCAACCATTACCCCCTTGATCTTATACTATATGTGTACCGCCGCGGCAAAAGGGTCCAGTTGTCGGCTCGTACATGTTGCTCCTTGTAGCATATCTAATGTATGGTATTTGTATACATCAGATATGCTACAATGAGCAACATGTAGGAGTCGACAACTGGACCCTTTTGCCGCGGCGGTACACATATGTCCTGATTGGTCATCTTCTTATGTATCTCTGTATTTATCAACTTGCATCAAGTGAAATTAAGTTTATCAGCATTTCATAATGAATTGACAAGAATCATCATGACCCTTAAATCAAGTGAACGTAAATAAAAACGATACTTATCTATATTGTTTGAACATTTCTATCTCGAATATTTTTATTCGATCTTTAGCAAGTGTACTAATAGCAACCACAATTTTGATAAACGTGAGCAGTAAAGTTTAATTGTGTTGGTTCAGTTTAGATTATAGGTTTTGTTTTAATGGTCTAGTACGAGTTGCATTCGCCGATCTTGGGCCTCTTTGGTCTTACACAACTCCAAAATGACTTAAAACGCCTGTATAGGAGAAATAATCTGTTGTGAAAGGAATCTTGGTCCCCCTGAAATGGTAGTCCGCCTTCCATAGACCATAACGGAGTAAAGCGTGAAACTAATGTTACATGAGAGTTGTTAGCCTATTATACTTTACTGTACAACCCGGACAATAAGAACGGGAGACTTACATTCCTGCTACACCAGTTACTTCATTTGCTAGCATCCTGATGGCGCGAGAATATGATTTGGACATCAAACGTCAATCTGTGGCGAGTAGTTGATTGCGCGACTTTCATTGCCGTTTTCTAAAGCCCTCAGCCTCATGAATGTTCATAATATGGTTACGTTTAAGTTTTAGGTATTTGATTCTACTAGTCTTGATTGGGGCAATTATTATCAGTCTATCAGTGGTGATACACTAACGCTAGGATTCCTTTTATCCGTTTGCGATGCGGATGCGGTGCGTTTTGCACTGTAAGGGTACTGGTAGTGGTATAATTTATAGCATACGATTGAATGGAGATTAATGGTATCAGGTTGAAGCTGAGATTCAATGTTGACCTTCCGTGTTCAATGCGATTCCCCATGCGGTGTGTTTTGAATAGATATAATGGTTTTGAGATGATGGAATATAACTGCATTGAAAACGGACGGACACAATTGAATCTCAGCTTTCAATCTGATACCATTCATCTCCATTCAATCGCCCACTTGAATGTGGACAAGCCGGGTTGGCCGGTGACCAAGCACATATTTAAAGCCACTATTTTACAGATTGTTTTTTCAATTAAGGAAAGCAAAATGATGTGTTTCCAAAATCCAAAATATGCGCTGGCAAATGATGACCAAAATCTCTAAATTTTTGTATATTCCCTTCTTTTAGTATGTAAGTGTTTTAGTTTTTTTTACATTCTGTTGGGCAGAAAGTCCCTAAGATCCAGATTTTTAAGAACTTTGAGAAGCATATTCTATCAGAAATATTCCTCTTTGGTTAATATAAGACTACAGTATTTAAATATACATAATTATATTTATACATGTCAAATTTGAAAACAATTGGTCTTCATTTACCACT
The DNA here is from genome assembly GCA_000969725.1 of Ophiothrix spiculata. Classification (NCBI taxonomy): domain Eukaryota; kingdom Metazoa; phylum Echinodermata; class Ophiuroidea; order Amphilepidida; family Ophiotrichidae; genus Ophiothrix; species Ophiothrix spiculata. The sequence goes on from JXSR01S009424.1 coordinate 39,297, forward strand.
GCATATTTGACAAAATATAGGGCTCTTTTTTAATTAAGGAAGGCAGAAAGATATGTTTTAAAAATCCAAAAATGCGCTAAAACTTTGCATATACTCTATAGGTTCTGCCAAAATCCCAACCACCTTTATAATAGTATGTAGGCGTTCTAGTTTTTATTTTACATTCTAAATTTTTGATTTTAAATTTTGTCACATAAAGTGGACCATTATGACAACAACTTGAAGCAAAGTAAATGTTCATAAATTGTTTCAAACAAAGTCAATAAAATGGATAATTTGTGAATGAATCTCTTTGAATGCGAGAAAGAAGTTGTAACTCTTTTACACTTGAATGAGCAAGGGGAAGGGGGTTCCTAGGGGCCCTACCACAGGTTTTCGGGCGTAGTGCGAAAACACGAAACATTTCCACTCCATGTAATTGTCAAACTCAACGCAGCGGGTCCCTCAGTGGCAAAAAATTCAAATCGATCCAGTTGTTTTCGTGCTAATTAGCTTAAAATGATTTTTCGAGGGCGCTGTTCAAATTTGTTGTGCCCATAAAATCAAAACCGAAAGTTTCTAATTTGATTTTAGCAATTATTGTACTTGCAAATTTTCATGCGAAAATTCCTTCGGGAAAATGTTTTTTTTTCGGAAAAATGTTTGACGCGACAACAATTTTTTTTTTCGACCGCCATTTTGAAACGATTCATCCAATTTTCATATCCCCCTGTATTTTGGTCCTTTTTACATGCTTTTATTATCGTTGACCAGACTTTTTAAAATTCATACCGGAAGGCCGTTTTTAAAGGGGTCCCTAGGACCCCCCCCCCCCTTGGGCACCAAGTCCAATAGCTAAGTTCAGATAATGGACCTGGATTTTTTTTTTTTTTTTTTTCGATGGGAATTTCAAAAATAGATTGCTATAGTGTGTTGCGGGGAAGTTTTCTATTACCTTTATCTGTTTTGACCTGGATTTTTTTTTTTTTCAGTTTCGATGGGAATTTCAAAAATAGATTGCTATAGTGTGTTGCGGGGAAGTTTTCTATTACC
>JXSR01S009425.1:37363-48626 GCA_000969725.1 Ophiothrix spiculata
CAAGTCCAGTTTATTTGTTTGTCTATATACCACAATGTCCACATATTTTGTGCTGTTAGGTAGGTCAGTATAATTGTTCTTGATTTCCTTTCCTCCCGGTGTTTATCCCGACCAGCCCAGCCTACTTCAAACCTTTCTTGTAAAATGCTATTGATAATAAATGTTCTCTGTGATTTTGATATGCTTCTTGAAAATAATTCACCCTTTTACATAAAACATCTCGCTTCCTTTAATCTAGGCTTTGTCAAATTGTTACAATTTGAATATCACACATTGTTTGCACTTTCAGGAGATATGTCGGTGGGCAGGCAGGAGGCTTTTGACATATTCCGTAGAGATTATGAACATAATGCTACCATTGAAGAGAACAAGGTATCATTGAAGCAGAGATATAGTGAAGCCAAGTCACTTGGTCAACATGTCAACGACAGCAGGCAAAAAATAAGTAAGTCATTTCTTTTTTCATAATTAGTTGTCCTTGTTTAATTTCAAAAAGATGAATAGTGTCTTTAAAATATCATTTCTAACCAACTGAATTGATGATAACAAATCACAACTTTATTACCTCACATTTTGGCTAAACTTAAAAACATTGGTGATAGCACCCGTTTTAAGTTTCGTACTGACCAGATTTATATCAAGGTACAACAGTTTTGCTGGTATTTTGATATTAACTTTATCTTTCATTGAGAAATAAATACAAAATTGTATTCAGAATTAGAAGTTGTCTCATAGGCCTGTCCTCTGAGGGCCAGGTGGGGTGTTTCTTAGTACTTACAGTGGAACCACATTAACACAAAATCACTGGGCCCAAAGAGTTTAGTTTGGGTTATCAGGATTTTGTGTTATCCAACTAATTTTACATAGGAAATCAATACTTGGGACCCAACAAACATTTTGTGTTATCAGGGTTTTTGTGTTAACAGATTTTGTATTAACGAGGTTCCACTGTACCTGTCTGGTACCTTGATGAGTTGTTTTTCCTTACAAAATTTGAGAATTTGATTTGCCAATTTTGAGACATTTTTTTCAGAATTTGTGTAGTAAATTTGACTCGGAATTTTGAAAATTTGTATTGTTGTGGATGGCACTTCAAATTTGAGTAACCGTTGTATGGGTCTCCTTTTAAAATGAAAGCGTCTATGTTATATTGTTATGTATGGATCTCTATTGACAAAGTTGTATATCTGAGTTAACATTAGTTTTCTTTCAATAAGAAAGCCCATTCTTTCTATATATAGGTAGCATCGCCATTATCATCATGTTTGTCGTGGGAATCACATGCTCCGTTATCGTACACAACTATCTCAACTCTTGACTGTGATCTTATACTAACCCTACTAATCAGCATGGTTTATTATGAAGTAGCATGGTTTAGAGGGGACATAGTAGACGTAGCTACTACTTACAGATGATTTTAAGTTACTGATGGATATGCACACAACTATGGGGTTGTGTAAGTTAATTGCAAGGAAAAGTCATGTTCCACTAGATTGTGATCTTTTGTTGTTGTATTCATAGGCGGCGGACCCGGGGGGACGGGGTGGGGGACACGTCCCCCCCTAAATTTCACGAGGGGGGGACAGACCCACTCAAAATGAATAAGGAAGAAAGAAAGAAAAGGAAAGGAAATTGAAAATTTCCCTTTGTTTTGATAATATAAACGTTAAAAATCAAAAAAAATTGCGCGCTTCACGCAAATTTTCAGATATTTGGTCATTTTTTAGTAAAAATTTGCCATTTTTGCGTAAATTTCAAGATTTTTAATATCATTTTTAGCTGAAATTAGCCGGTTTGACAGATTTTTTGCGCTCGCTACGCGTGCATTACAAAAAATCAAAGTTTTCTTCCGACCACTTTTGCTAAAAAAAAAACCTGTTCCCCCCTAAAATGTTTACCTTCCGCCGCCACTGGTTGTATTTAGATAAATCACGCATAGTTTCTCTTACAGCTCCAGGCAGAACACTTTGCATGGCATACATGGGCTGTTTGTGATTTAGAATTATGAAGAGTGCAAATTCCGCTGCAATCTCTGTCACAACTGTTTTTTATTCTCTACTTTTTTTCACTAAAGACCTTGCTTTGAATGATATAGGAAATCTGTATAGCAAAGTCAACTTCTCACAGCAAAAACTCCTGCTAATCATTGCTTTTAGTTGAATGTTTTGTTGTTGTCGTAATTTATTAAGCTTAAGTCTGTTTCTTTTTGTTATCATATTTTGTCTGTGTTTGCATGCGAGTAAAGATGAGATGAAAAACTTCTTATTGTTGGGAATGTCAAAATGAGCCAAATTCAGTGTATTTGTACACATCCTCTCAATTGACCATTTTGTATATAGCATAATAAAAGAGATTCTTAAGATACAAAGCCTCCTCCTACCACTCCAACACCTATAACCTGTCCAAAACCAATGTACATGGGAGGTTTTAACTGTAAAGTTGGTACCTGCCAACATTTTTGACCCAATACTAACCTTTGGCCAAGTAAAGACACATGACTTTAACCATAATTTGATTGCGAAAGTGAAACAATATTCTGGAACTTGCTTTAGTTAGAGAATAAAAGAAAAGATTTATTGTTTTGCCTGTCATCTATCGTCTCATAATGGATGGGCGTACATTATTTTGAGTAATGGATGCCCCCGCAGGGGGTGCCCATTACAAAAAAATAATGTACGCCCATCCATTATGAGACGATAGATGACAGGCAAAACAATAAATCGCCATCTTTTATTCTCATTCTTAGTCATAAATTTGAGTCATTTATAAACCAAAAATGATGTAAATTAATTGCCAAAAACTATAAACTTTATCATTGGAAAAACGTACACCCCTATTCAAACATGAAATATTCCAAACCCAGTAAAGTTGTTCGCGCCGGAGGTGTGCGTATACCTGCATCGCGCCGTGATTTTGAACGCGCAGCTCCACTGCGTTTCACGCTGAACGCACTGTCATCTATCGTCTCATAATGGATGGCCAAAACTCCTTATTAGTAAGTAAAATCGCACTCAGTGACTAAGAATTTGTATTGATGTATGTGTAGAAAGTGTATCTTGAGGATTTTTTATATCTACATTTTAGTGACAAGATATTTTTCAATTTGTGCAGATAAAATCAAGAGTCAGATAGAACATCGCAGACTTCAGCTTGCCATGAGTGGACAGGAAGGGGAACCAGATGAGGTAGAAATGAGATTGAGAGAGGATATTGAGGATGAGAAAGAAAGGTGAGAGAAAATGGCAACATACTTTAACCAGTCCATACAAATATCTGCAGCAAAACATTTGATTAATCACAATGATGTAAACCTTGTTTCTAATTATAGATGATGTTATTTTATGGGAGATTACAATCAACCAGATAGTCTCCTCAACTCTTCATTCAAACCAACACCTCTTCCGGTCCTTCATTAAACTCAAAATCATTTATGCAGCCGATTCTACTGGTGAAGTGAAAATTTTATGAAAGGTGACACTTTAACCAGGTAACATTTTTACCATATTTCTCATGGAATTCTTTTTGTTTGTAATCTTTCAGCTATAAAGTGACTTTCAACAAGTTGCGTGGACTCAAGACAGAAATCGAGCATCTTCAGCATCTATTAGAAAGGTCTCGGCTTCAGCTGCAGAAAGATTTTGAACTATGGTGGGCGGTCCAAGCAAATAACTTACATGATAGTCAAACTAAAATAACGCCTACTCCGCCTAGCAATCCCTCAAAGGCTTGGAGGACGCCACCTATATCGCCGCACACAAAGCATGATGGGGATCATCAAACCCCACGGGAACATCATAGTGACTCTCATAGGAAACATCACCGTAGCAACAGAGAACAGGGAGGTTCATCCTCACATAGACCATATTCTGGTAGCTCTCGGAATGCCTTATTGGCAGGACTTGGGAGGCATGTGGAGAGTGGTGGAGGAGGTCATGATGGCAGACCACCTGTTCCTCCTATAGGCAAGTCAAGCTCTGCTGATGGGGTGAGGAGAGAGGAGGAAGGCCAGTCCTTACATGATGTGCAATCAAGGAGATCAAGGTAACTTAACTATTCATAAAATGATGCTCAGTCAAATTTATTATAACAAAGTTGCTGCGGACATAATAAAGAAGTTCTTAATATTATAATTCTGCTAAGATGGGGGTTTAAGAATTATGTATAAACACATTGGAAGAGTAGTAGAGGAAAGTACGTCTTGATAACAGATAACATGGATGCCCTTATATCAGATTGGATGGCGTACTTGACTCATGGTACGAATATTGCCTTTCCAGCAAATACCAGCTGAACTACAATCTTCTGCAAAACTGTTGGGACACTTAGTTATATTAAGCACTCTACCCCCGCTCCGCTTAATCAACGTTGTGTATTTTAGACATACATGTACACAACATTGATTTAGGAGGGGCAGGAGAAGGGGGATTGGAAAAGTTTTGTAAACAGGAACAACTTAAGTTTTCTATAAGATCACACAAGCAATATTACATAGATGGCCAACTTTTTCATTGTCATTGTGTACATAGCATAAGTGTCCTAATGAGTTTTGCAGAAGATTGTAGTTCTGAATAAATGCAGTTCCTTAGTATTTATTAGACTATACATTTTTTGGCTATTCCAGAAATTATCTTTTTAGAAATAAAATCAAACAAAAATGCATTTTATATATAATTTGATTAACCTTTATTCACTCTCCCCTCAGAAAATTGAGCTAGAATTTGGTATGGGTAGTTCCCCCTCCCCTGATTTCAACCCAGACCTCTCGCACTAGATGCAATATCTGGCCCAACAGTCATGTGACTACTTCCATGCTGATCTAAACCCACCTCAGTGAATATCCACTTTAACACCTCTGTGAAGTTTGTTCGGACTTATATGGTTATGTAGAATTTGATTTTACAAGATTTCAAATATGTTCTTATGTGTAATTATGTATTTTCCCTGTTTGACTGATTTTTCTCTTTGACAAATCCATTTCAATGTTTTTTATCTCTTCAAACAGGTCATCAGAGAATTCCAGTAGTCGTTCCAGCATTCAGCTTACAGGGGACAAGCGAGCTGATGCTGATATCATGGCATTTATCAAAGCTAGGCAAAACTTACTTCAATCAAGAGGTGTGTATGCTGAACAAGGTGTTCCCAAATGTGACTGCCAAAGCACTGCATTGTTAAAATTCTCATCTATATGACGTATGTTATAATCATTACAATTAAGTCTGGTCCATTTGCTTCAAAAGAGAGACCAGCACTCCAACTTTAGATGCACAACTGGCTACCCCCATAAACTTTTTTAACTTATGATGTAAAATTTGCTGTCAAGTTGGTGATATACAAACATTGCTTCTGAATTAATTGTTGTCCAATAATGTTGAGATAGTCTATATGCTTTAACCTTTAACTTGGCAAATAGTTTCAATATCAAATAACGCGATACAGGATAAGCAATTATACAAGTTGGACTGAATAAAGAATAAAGGAGTTATAAGCATCTAGAAGAGGGATGTATTATCATTTTTGTAAAGTAAGTTGATGCTCTAACTGCTAGAGTTTTTGCAAACAGTCATTTGTCTACATGTATCCATTTTTGGAACACCCAGTACATGGTTATACCATTGAAGGAGTGCTATCTACCACTCTATAATTACCATGTTGGTATTATCCCTGGACCTACAGGTTTAGGATAATAGTCACATAACCAGTACCTCAAGAAAGATAAATTGCCCTGCTTCACCTCCTCTAACCATTTATTATCTCTATGATATTGCTTCACTTTTAATCATGAATCTTTTTTTATTCTTTATCTGCAGGTCAAGCACCTAGGTAACAGTGGATGAACAAACTAGAAGTGCCGTGTAACATAGGATAATACATTCAAAATCCTCACAATGTATCCTTGGAGATTTACAACTTGCAGCTGCCATTCAGGGGCTTTAAAAGCCAAAAGATGACTCTTCCATCGTCAGGAGCCAAATGATTACTACTATTCTGTTGGTCAACGTGGCATCGTCATGTGAGTGCTAGAAAGTCATATGTGCAATGGCTGCCTTATGTTATATGTGACGCGTTACATCAAAAGGTACAAGTTCTCGGCCAAGCAAATTTTGAGATACAGGCAAATAAAGCTCGTAAATTATAAAGAAAATAATAAGAAAATTGTCATCTTTATTCACCATATCTTCAAAATTTAAACTTCAATTTTCACAAGCAAGGTATCATTTTAAAGCTTAATTTATTCTCTTTAAAGTAACACAGAAATCTCAATTTTGTCAAAGGTAGACAACTTGTACCTTTTGATGTAACGCGTCACATATGTATTTAACACCATGTCACTAGAGAAGCAAAAAATCACTCAAAATTACTCTCACATATGACAGTGTCACCTGAAGAACCATTTCAAGAGCCAGACCCAAGAATGGAGATTTTACAGTGTGAAATTCAAATTTATGCAAAATGGCAGCCATTGCAGATATGACTTTCTTGCACTCAAATGACAGTATTATTCTTTAGGGGTGTGAGAGTTAGCTAATAAAAACTCAGAAAAATGATGAAAATAGTGACAAAATGCCCAAAAAAGGCTGAAAATAAAAGAAATAGCTGAAATTATAACTATTTTGAACTTGAAGGCATGAAAAATGCTGAAATCAGCGCAAATGCGGAACTCTCATACCCCTGAATCCTCTACTTAGATGTCACTTTCCCAGAATAGGCTGTCTTTACTTCACCTTAAGGGGTCTGTTAAGGCTTTTATTTTGACTTTCTTTTTTGGCTTATAAGTCTAAAAATATTAAGTTACAGTATAAAAAAGTATACATTTCTAGAAAGGAAATTTGACAAGGAATCTGTTTATGCTATTGGTTTGGTTCAAAAATGACCATATTTGGTAAAAAATAGCAAAAAGCAGTGATTTTGCCTACACATGAAACGGGAAAGGTAACTAAAAAAATTGTTTCTGCCATTTTATCACATATATTTTTTTGGAAACTGCACACAATTATCTAGGATCGCATTTTTTATTTTTTCAAATAAAGCCGAATTTTTCGAAATATAATAAAAACCATGTTAAATGTGCCGTTTCCGACATTTATCTGCATCAATTTTGATAGAAACTAATGAATATCTTTGATTTTAGGACCTTAAATTGAAAAATGAGAAACGCGATCCTAGATTTTGATTTACTGTACATAATGGTTGAAAAATCTTCCCTTGTACTTTTTAGTTTTTTTAGTTACATTTCCCGTAAAAGTGAAGTTTTTTCATCAAAACTGAAATGGAGAAATCCCATGTTTAATGAAGAAATCGCACATTTTGACCTAAAATCCATGAATTTTTAGGTCTAAACTTTGGGCATCGGACAATAAAACTTATTATGTAATTGATATTATTGGTAAGTATTGTACTCAACTTTCAGATCCGAATTTAAGCTCCTTATTTTGTAGAAATTGAAAGAAATCTAAAATACCAATGTTCAATTATTTGGTCTTTGTTTACAATATTGACAAGTTTATTACGGGATTTTAACAAATTGTGCTCATGCAAGAACATAACGCAACGCGTTCACCCGCGCACGCAGTACTTGTTATCGCGCAAAAAGGCACGCACATCAAAACACGCAACCTAAACGCAAAATATAGGACGCGTATCTATACCCGTAATTTCCCGCCAACAGCCACGTGTTTATTTTACTGTAAAATTTCAAAATGATCTTTTAATTTTACCTATAAATAAGTTTAAAAGTTTTGTTTTGTAGTATTTTATTGTCTGTAATAAAAGGTAACATGCTGAAGTATCAGAAAATACAGAAAAACTAAATTCTGCTACCGAAAAAACGGCCGGGTTAACAGGCCCCTTAATATAACTTCACTGAATTGGAAATATATAAGATTTGAATCATAGAATATAGGTACGTAAACTTTGCATGAATTGGGACAAAATGCATCAAATTTGACCTTAATAATTTTAATATTATAAAACTGCAGAAATCATATTCTTCAATGTAAATTCAAATTGAATACTTTTTTATGAATTTAAAAGCTTTCGTATGCCATAGCTTACTATATTTTCAAGCTGCATTTTTAGCGCATATCTACACCATCTTTTTTACTTTTTACAGACCATTTTGCTTGTAACTATTAGATTGAGTGCTATCTGTATTTCCACATGACTTGCTGCTGATGGTGTAAAGAGTGGGGTTTTTTTTCAACATGGTTTAAAGTTGTTCCAAAATATTTGGCCTCGCTTTCATGGTAATGGACAAATGTAAATTTGCTATTTAACCATCATTGGCAGGTAACTGAGAATCATAGGTTTGGTCTACAGTGCTTTGAGCATAAAGTGTATTATGCTCAAAGCACTGTAAATTCTAAATTTATCTTTTCATTTTGTGTTCCTTCTAAAGTTAAATTCATAGCTTTTTGATTTGTGTAAAATCAGTGAAGAATTTATTCCAAAATATTTTATTTATATTGGAAGCAATAGCAGTAAATTTGACCTAGTGCTTTTCGTATTTTCTCAATATACCTTGACACAGGTGGCATTAGGTGTTTCGGCTTGATGAAAATCCTTCTGCCTCAAATTAATTTTATTTTTAGGTTGCTAATCTTTCTAATTCAGAAAAATGATCATATATGTTAAGAGTAATTTACAAAACAATTCAAGTTTTAAAATGATAACCATGTTTGAAGCAATTCAATCCCAAGATGTAAGAACCACATTGGTAATACATCCCCATAGACTGAGCAGTCGCCTTTTTCTGGGCCTAAACTTGACTGTTCAACCCGTGCTTTATCAACTTGTAAGATGATGATCAAATTTAAACAGACAAAAATACATGGTCGAGGCAAAGTTTAGAGATACGGTACATCAAAATCACATTTCATTTTGTGCCCAAGGTACAAACATAAAGTTTTCATTAATGATTTAGTAATAGTCCAATCATCAAGATAAATTACAAAATTGATGACAAATACTGCTTTTAAGTCTAGGTATTCCAGGTCCATATCCTGCCCTTCAACAGGCATTAGCACAGATGTCTAGCTGCTACCTTCGACTTATTTACCAATGTTGTACCTGCAATACCTTATGTATATCTTAACCACTGTGTCTTCTGACATTGTTTCGCCAGTATTTCAATTAGACACTGCTTTCTTTATGGTAATTTTTTATGTGATGTGACCAGTGTTTTTGAACTTCGCCAGTTTGAGCAATTTTAACAAAGTTGACAAGGTGCTGGCGCCAAAATCATTAGCTGTGGCTGAAAATTAGCTCAATAAAGCTAGAAAAATACCTTTCTCACGCATTTTCAGAAACTTGTTGCGTCAATTTTCACCGCTTCTGCACCAATGGCGCGCCATACGGCCTTAGCGGAAACACTGGATGTGATCTTTTTGTGAGGTATAATCATCATCTTCTGAGTGTCTTAAATAGTTCATCAAATGAACTTGAAATCTTTACACCTTGAGCATGTGCATTTATATTTTATCTGTGTAACCAACTTTGCGGCATTATTAATCCGTCCTATATATTTTAAGTCTGCCATATTGAATATTTATATCAAAGTTTGAATTTCAATCGCGAATGAATGTTCTGTTGTATTTCAATGTTGAGTCATGTGACTACTTCCATGCTGATCTAAACCCACCTCAGTGAATATCCACTTTAACACCTCTGTGAAGTTTGTTCGGACTTATATGGTTATGTGTGAGAATGATTGTACTTTCTGATGTTTTCTGGTATGTTAGAAGAAACCACTTGGGGATTATTCCATTGTGGACATCTGTTTAGGCCAAAAAAAAAAAAAAAATTGTTTGTTTGCCCTCCTATGAAAAAATTTAAATTTTTGGTCGGTCGGTTGATCTTTTTTTTTTTTTTTTTACTCTTCACATAGTTTTAAAGAATGGTGTCATTCCATGGATTTTATCGTGAATACCAAGCAATGCAGGGCTTAATCAAAGATTGTGGGTCATTACTTAGAGGAAATATGCATTTTATACTACTAAATTTGACTTTACACTGCTAAATTTTAAGATTTACATCGAAAATATTTAGTTTTCATATTTTACATGTTTGAAGGGGAAAAAAACACCTAAAATCGCGACCCAAATTTTTGGCATTTTTAGGGTCGGTCGCGGAGGGCAAACAAACATTTTTTTTTAGGCCTTATGGATTGTACCTTCTGATGTTTTCTGGTATGTTAGGAGAAACCACTTGGGGATTTTTCCATTGTGGACATCTGTGCATCTAGCTCAGTGAAAGTCAGGTCCGGTCCGAGATCCAACAAAATGGCCAGTATTATTGTTTCAAATAAATTTCGGACATGAGCTGACAATTTGAACACAGCCAACACATATCCACAAGCTGCGACAAGAACAGTACGTTGGAAAGTACGCAACGCCGTTTCCAATCAGTAATTAACAGTACTGCGACATCACACGCAAATGAAAAGCATTGCGTATTTTCGTAAATTGCATACGCAATACTGTTAACGCAAGCTCTGAATTTTCATGTCCGAAATTTATTTGAAACAACAATAGTACCGGTTTCCTTTAAAAGTTTCTATAATTTAAACTGATGCTATTATATGATCTCAACATAGGGCTAATTATGCTTCAACATTTTAATTGAAAGCATGCATGGTGGTATGTACCAGAACCTACAAATTCTACTCACTTTTAAGTGTCTTGTATTGTATGTAGTGTGTGAACATTTTTATGTATCAAGAATATCAAAATAAACTGCTATACATAAATAAAGCTTAAAATAAATTTTGTGTGTGCATGTTTTTTTATTTAGTAAAGACCAGTTTTTATTTCTATATACATTTGTATTCCACATCAGGGCACATTTGGCAGATATTTCAAACCAATATTTGAACCATAATATGATGCAGATATGTTGCACACACTGCACAATTTTATTTGAACTTTGTAATAATTTTACAGCATTTTGGCTTGGATTAAGTGAATGAAACCCCTAATTAATGGTGGACATTGATGTATAAGAATATGTGAAAACATATTGGTCTATAATTGAATACGCTAGAATAAGAACATCCAACTCCATGAGCTGCCTTCTGTTAAGTTATGTAAAATATAAATGCATATAAGGTGGCATTTCATGAGGTGGGTCAAAAATGTGTTACATGGTCAAAATGGTCAAAAAAACAATTGTTTGATATGATGTTGATTAGGCTGATTTTGAAAAAATCGAAATGTTGATATTTTATCGGGCAACCCTCTAATTTGGTGCATTATGAGTCAAAAATACC
>JXSR01S009430.1:25740-41035 GCA_000969725.1 Ophiothrix spiculata
TTGAATATTCCTGGATGTCGTTACATTTAGCCCGTATAATTTATTTTTTAAACCAAAACTCTCATTTTTGGTCAAGTTTTAATATTGAGTAATCCATTTGCTTTCTAGGTTATAAAAACTTAAGTAGTTCATAATAAATATTTCTCGTAAAAGTTTGGGCCAACATGATTTCAGGACCGTTTTAGACTCTTTTTTTTACTTTTGGCCCAAAGTTTCAGATTTTGCTCTAAAATGACCTCGCCGTCATGCATGTTCAGTTTGCAAATTCACTTCTTGAAATGTATATTTTATATAAATTTGATAGGTACTTTATAGGAATTTATAATCAGGGTTGACTGTACCCTTAACTTAACTAAAAGTAAAGCGCACGTTTAGGAGCATACCTGGTTTTTAAATCGAACAGGCCCATTAAAAGTTTCCTGATCGATGCGCTCATATAGATGAATACGGTTATCTTTCGATTGTGGGCAAAATTGATGAAATTTGAATAGAATCAGACATATTTATATAAAATGAATGAACATGAAAATAAAATCCTGTTGGGTCAAGAGAAGACAAACAACTTTTCTTTCATGACTTTTCTTGAAGTTTGATATTTACTGAAAAAAATCCAATGGGATCATATTATATTAGTGGTGGCAGAAGGTTAAAATTTTAGAGGGGAGGGCTAATTTATTTAAAGAAAAACATTATGAGCAAAGAAGGCCGGAAGAAAAAAGTTATGTAATTTTTAAATATGTAGCGCACGAAACAAAATCTGTAAAATCGGCTAATATCAAAAAAATTGTTTTAAAATCTTGAAATTTGCGCAAAACGTACGCCAACTTTCAATCGTTAATTTTATATGCCACACTGTTATTACTCTATATTAATTTATTAACAACCGAGTAGATTGCAGAAACATAATGTTGTCTTCATTTGATAATATTGTGGAAGAGACATCGAAGAGCAAAAGACTCATTGAAGATATTCGTCTAAAGTTTACATTTCATGAGTTAGTTGTCATAGTAATAGTTTTCCTTTGACCTTCATATCCTATCTAAATGTCGATGTCCTTGTGTCATCTTTATTTATCATTTTATTTACAAAGTTTTTTGTTTTTTTATCTACATTTAGCGTTAAATCCATCATATACGTTTTATTCAGTAGTTACATTTTTAGCATTTTACTTCACAAATGTTATTTTTTATATCAATCGTAATGAAATTCAAGATCGAAAACGATGGTTATTGAACCCGTCTGCATAAGTATAGACGAAGGTAAATTTACATATAACCGTACGTTCATTCGATATCTGTATTCAGGATTGTTTTCAAGTATGTGACAATGTTGTTCTAACCATTATCTATAAAGAAACAGTTGGTTTTCTGCTTCTTTGTTTCTCCTCTTTAAATCTTGGTTACTGCATTATATTCTACACTGAAAATTGTGTCTCATCACTTGACAAATAATAAGTTGTCATGAAAATGGTGTAGTATGACAAACTATAATTTGTCGTGGAATTCGTCATACTAGTATTGAACGACGAATTATAATTAGTCATGAAAAACGGTCTAGTATGACGACTTTCTCATGACAATTAGTCATGCTGAAAAATTAGTTTGTCATGAATAAAAAATAATTTGTCATGCACATAAAAAAAATTGTAATTTGCAAGAATAATAATTTGTCACTTAATTTGTCAAGTGACACTAGTTTTTCAGAGGTTTTGTTTTCGGTAGACTAATTCCATTTAAGTATGGCTCAATCCATGTGAAATCAACTAGACGAAACACTCAGGTTCTGCTTGCAGGTTTTGCAATGGCTGTCTGGTCTAGTCAATCCAGATGGACCTCGCAAGCGAACGCGAAGCATGCGCCTACGTCGCTCGCTTGTGGGGTCCATCTAGATGGACTAGTCTGGTCAGAATCTGATGATGAAGTATGATGAGTAAGCTTAAGTATGAATACGGGAATTCTGAGTCCAGTAGTGTTGTTCTGTCCGACTCCGAATCCAATGCGGTCTGGTCGGAATGTGATGATAAGCTAGGCACAAACCTAACCTGGAATTAAAGAGTTGTTCTATCCGAATCGAAAGATGTGTTGTCGCTAATTGTCCTCCTGTGCAATCGACTCGAGAATAAAACGCCACGCCACTTCTTGAAGGTACGGAAACCCGTTATATACGATATAATTCGTCATGCAAATTCGTCAGCTCTCAGGTAGGGTTAGTCGTGCTCAAAAAGTTTGTCAACATAGTTTGTCATGCGTACATTAATTCGTCTTGACCTTAGCTCATGACGATATACATTTGTCAATTAACGAAAAGTGTTCAAACTCGTCCTCCATAGATTGTAATTCGTACAGTTATTAAATTAATTTGTCCTGCATTTGTTTTCGTTTGTCATGCGCCCGCAAATATCGTCCAACGACGAAGTAGGGGAAATTCACTTGCATGACTAATTTATAACCCCTGTTTGACGACTTTTCCACCACGTTTGACGAAATAATGTTTTCAGTGTGGTTCATCTTCCGTCGTGAACTTCATTATGATTAATCTATATTTAATTTTTTATTTCTAAACTCCCTCCCGGTATCACATCTTAATTCTCAATTGAATGCATGTAGTATTGGAGATAAAGCCAGGCAAGCGAATTACAATCTGTTGAAATCGACTCTGTTGGCAAATTTGACGATTTAATGCTTTCTTTATTCTGTGATAAGGATAAGAGTCATTTCAAAATGTACAATAACTATACCTCTAAGAGGTACAACAAACTTTGGAATTAGTTTCTCAATCATCACATTACAAGGTTCCGTATAACTTCAGGTAATGTTTCTGTGTCCAAGAATATCTGACGTATAATGTGAAATTTATTTTAGTAAACATATGAATATTACATTTCCAATGGCTTTACTTGAAATGTTTTCATCAAATTGCCCAGATTCTGGCACTGAGGGTGGCATATACCCTCAGACTCCCGTCTGTGCGCGCAAGCGCGCACATTGAAATCATGCCCCAATGACAAACTTTTATCTACGCCGTTGAAAAGTATATAAAGCTCCCGGGGATGGTCCGTCAAAGGTTGTCTCGTAGTAAAATGTATAACTGAGATAAACGGGTTTAAAGATCAATATAGCCATATGTTTTCTGCTGATTGTCCTCAATATGTATACACATTTCATCTTCGCAATCAATTTCTTGAAATTAAAATTTGCTGATGTTTTGAAGTAAGCTCAAGGATTCATCGCGAAGATGAAATTACCGTTTGTCCAGATTTCTGTTTTGTTTCATCTTGTACCTTTTGATTAAAGTAATGGAAAATGATAATTTCGATTAATTACATAAACTATTATTAATCTGACTGTTTGAAATGTCATTTTATTTGCTTACTGTAACTATCTTTAACATAAAATCTTGAACATCAATTCATTGACCTAAGCAGCAAGCAAGTCCACAAAACTAATAATAAACTGTTTTATTGCCTCTGCTATCGTGTCTAAATGAGGTGGGAATGATTAACAAGGCACACGTTTGCAAAAGTCTCAAATGACATGTTTCGTTTGTACGTGATATGAAAAATGTATAAAATATATACATCGTGCGAATACAAACAAGTAAACTTTGATTATTACTTGTTATGGTTTTACCGTTTAGATGAGCTGTCATCTTGACATAGTAAAGATAGGTGCAAACAACAGTGCTCAATGCCAAACTGTTATCTTCTTGAGTAGTAAAGCTCCCGGGGTCAAGTTATGGTCCGTCAAAGGTTGTCTCGGAGTAAAATGTATAACTGAGATAAATGGGTTCAAAGATCAATATAGCCATATATTTTCTGTTGATTGTCCTCAAAATACACATACACATTTCATCTTCCCCATCAATTTCTTGAAATTAAACTTTGCAAATGTTGTGAAGTAAGCACAAGGATTGTGAATCCGTCAAAAATCAATTTCGACAACTTTCGACCTTTTCACCTATAACGCAAAATAGAGTTCGCTGCATTTACGGATCGTTTGGGATAATGTGATAACTATGTGATTATGAAATTATAGTTTGTCCAGATTTCTGTTTTGTTTCATTTTGTACCTTTTGATTAAAGTAATGGGAAATGATAATTTCGATGACCTACGCAAACTATTATTAATCTGACTGTTTGAAATGTCATTTTAATTTGTTACTGTAACTAACTTAAAGCAAGTCAACAAAACTAATAATAAACTTTTTTTATTGCCTCTGCTATCGTGTCTAAATGAGGAGGAAATGATTAACAAGGCAAACGTTTGCAAAAGTCTTAAAATGACATGTTTCGTTTGTGTGTACGTGATATGAAAAAATGTTTATAATATAAACATCATGCGAATACAACATAACGTTAAACTTTGATTATTGCTTGTTATGGTTTTACCGTTTAGATGAGCTGTCATCTTGACATTGTAGAGATAGGTGTTTGTACAATTCAGAAGACACGAAACACAGGTTTTAATTGCGTTGTCACACGAAGCAACGAAGTGTACACATTTAATGAAACTTGCCAAAAATTTAGAAACCATTTTCATCATATATTACCTACTCGTACTCGTTTAAAACACAATACTAATCATTCATGGACACCTTGTGTGATTTAATCAGTATAGGCCTAATAAATTAATAAAATGGAGTTACTGTAGTGATGAAAACGCGCTTGTTACTCAGAGTTTTCTTAAGCATTGCTGTGGCTCTAGTTTGATTGACTGTATGTGAAACACGTCGCCCCTTATAACTAAAATAGACGGAAGTTGAGTAAACTTTGCGGTGCAAAAATATACCACTAGTTCTACAGGCCATTGAATTGCTAATTTAAAACGATTTTCTGTCTTGGCAAGTCAACAACGTGAAAACATGTCAGTTTTAGCTCACTGACACATAATAAACGTGCTTGGGAACCCGATTTCCTGCTTATAAATACGTTATCACACATTTCACTGTCTTTATCTTGCCGTCTTGTAATCTAATAAAGATGTCATGATTATTAGGCATATACTTGTGCATAATCGTTTATGTTGAGGTGTTTTGAAATGTGTTGGGGGAAAAACAATATATTCTTTATCGGACAATTCCTTATAAAACGGAATCCAATTCAAACTATAGACTATCGATGCCGTTGTCTAAGGGCAAATGCATCAGCTTCTGTGGCGTGAGAATCTTTGCAGGAAAAGTTGGGGCGAAAGAGTTATTGGGTGACAAAAAGAGGTAAACCCATTTCTTAATGTAGTAAATTGCAAAAAAATCATAAAAATATATATATTTTTTGTGTGAAAACTTCGTTTTTTGGAGCAAAAGTTTTTCTTAAATATTGCACCATTTTGGTGCAAATTTAAAATATATACATACCGGGTCAAATGTTGAACATTAACATCAACGTTGTACATCTGCATAAGAGAAGAGATCAACGTCGACTCATTATTCTTATCAGAATTCACGATCTCTTTTACGGAATCTCAAATAACGCTAATTGGTTCCATTGATATACGTTACGTTCTTGTCCAAATTGGCCATTTTTAGAAGGTCTCGGCGACTGTAACCGGAATCCAATAAGGGTTTTAGACACGTACTCTTCAAGATATGAATCTAGTTTGGTCCCATAATGCTTATTGGGCCACTAATAACTACACAGTATACCAGCAAAGTGGGCCTTTTCTGACCCGGAAGTGCCCAACCAGGTGGATAAAAATATCAGAAACATATCATGTACCGCAGTATAACGTATCAAATTGTATCAGTAGCTCATGTCTTATATATTTAATTTAAAGGTGTAGGTTCCGATCACATTCTCATCCCCCAGGGCTCAACCTGAAGTATTATATTTTTTGATGCCAGATGAAAGCCCATATTTTTCTGATTATAAATCCAAAATTTCACCTCAAAATTCTTTATATTTTTTGAGATAGCACAAAACGTAAGATTAATTGGTATACCTGTTTTCCATTTCTTTTGTATTTACATATTAAACAGCCTTACCCCAGGGTTGCATACTTTCTTTTGCCTCTCAGGAGAAAACAAGACACAAGCCAAGGTTGAAACCTTGCACAATGCATTTCAGAGGCCAAAGTAAATTAGTTAAAAAGTAAATTATACAGTCCTTAAATAGGAACCTACACCTTTAAGAAAATAACAAAACAAGAGTGACATGTCAAAGAATATGATTAAATCTACTTGAAATAAAAAGAAAAGAAAAGAAAAGAAAGACAAATTATGTTCATAGCGGGAGTCAAACCTACGACCTTCGTATTTACAGTCGAGAGCATATCTCATTAAGCCACACCGCCGACTGTGAAACGGTGGTGAATTTAAATTCTTAAAGAACCGTTTATTAAGCAAGACAAAATATACACAAATAATTAGAAATTGTAAATCAAATTCGGAGAAATTCTGTCAATTACTGTTAAATTTAGGTATATTTTTTTACAAAATATATAGGCTATTAAGGAAGGTTTTGAATAAAAAAAAAAATCAGAGCAAAATTGGTTCCCCAATCGGGCGCAGAATTTCATGAGCCGACGTTGATCTCTCCTCTTCATCTGCATATTGCAAATCTTTACCTTTTCCTTGATTTCATTTTGGGTTGGAATGGGGGCAGACCTTTTTTCTGGGGCCAAGAGCCGCAAACCAATTTGGTTTTGTCACTGCTCATTTCTAAAATTTCTAAATATAGCTGTTATATTATGACATTTCTAAAGTTAAATGTTGGTTTGGAAGGATCACCATTGCACTACGATCGCGGAGACTGATATCGATTTCTGTGTTCATTATACTAAGATTTAGACACACCAAGACGGTATATTTATAAACCATCAAGTTACAAGGTTACAAGAGGATGTTATTCTTGATTGCAGCTGACTGAAACTTTATCCAAAACAACGCTTGAAATATGCATAGTATGACAACTTGTCTAAATATTGATGTACATAAATGTATAGGATGTTCAAGGTTCTAACACTTCAGGTCATGTTTCTGTGTCCAAGAATCGAATATCTAACGTATGATGTAAACGATTTGTCAATGCTAAGATTTTCTCCCAGGATTTAAAAGGAGAAGTCTTGTTTGATTGTTCAGACAAGTTAAATGTCAGAGAAAGGAGCATTTGCGTTAATGTTGTGTCACTGAACAAAGTAATATTATTTTCTTGAGAAGAATTAAGCCTCAGAATAATAAGTGTTGGCTTATTAGGCTACTCATCAGAAATACTTTAAACGTTAATCATATAGTCAAGGCATAAGTTCTCCTCGCCTTTGGCTTCTTAATTTTACGAATACGTATTTATTAGCAAAAACAAACAAATAAACAAACAACTGTTTGTTTTAGGAACTCAAGCTAGGCAAGGGAATTACAATGGCATGAAATCGACTCTCTTCTTGGCAAATTTGATGATTTTGATAAATGCCCTATTCCTTCGGTGATAGGTCATGTTTCTGTGTCCAAGAATATCTAACGTATGATGTAACGATTTGTCAATGCTAATATTTTCTCCTAGGATTTACAAGGAGAAGTCTTGTTTCGTTGTTCAGACTAGTTAAATATAAGAGAAACCTTGCGGTGAGGTTACGATGTGTTTACGGCGTCATACCAGGTAGATTTCAACGAACACCGGTCGGACACCGACCGCCGTCCGACCGGTGTCCGTAACGCAAGAATTTTATACCCTGGTTACATAACCTTGCTATGCGGCGAGGTTACGGTGTGTTTATGGCGTCAATTAAGCAGACGCCGATCGGACACCGGCCGATGCCCAACCGGTGTCCGGACGATGTCTGTGAGCCGTAGAGACGCCGGAAGCATGCCGTAAGAATTTAGTTCCTAGTTAAAACCTTGCCGTTTGTATACGATATCTTCATTTATGGTCACATAACTACCTGTGTCGGACCGGGCATCGAAATCATTCACAGGTGTCATTACGATGTCATACCTGCGATGCGGCGTTCGGATTATTGCGGCTTATTTGACAAGGGTGTAATTCTGTATACGATGTCTTAAGTTATAGTCTAATAACCACCGAAGTCCAATCGGGCATCGCAAGATCTCGCAAGCATTCACCGGTGTCATACCGGCGTTGCGGCTTTGCAGACCCCAGTCGGTGACCGTTGGTTATGGTGGGTTTTTTTTGTTTAATACTTTAAACGTTAATCATATGTGTCCGTCCAGCCCGTATGAGCAGTAAATGCCAGAAGTGAAAATATATGTCAAGGTCGTAATTTGCCGACATTAATTTTTATGACAGATTCACACTCCTTATGCTTACTACAAAATACCAGCAAAATTCATATCAAGAAAATGATAGGAAATGTGAAATAAATCTGTATATTTTTAAGACAATCAACAAACAAGAAAATATAGGGCTTACTGATCTTTGAACGCGTTTATCTCAGTCATACGTTTTACTCCCTGACAACCTTTAACGGTCCATAACCTGACTTCTGAAAATTGTGTAATTTTAATCCTTAAAGCATGGTCTTTGCGAGTAATTAAAAAAGTGAAAATGATAAGAGGTGGCATTTACTGCTGGTTTGGGATGGACGGTCACATATAGTCAAGGCATAGGTTCTCCTTGTCTTTGGCTAATTACCCAACGCAGTAATCAGTAATTGATATCTCCTTAATTAAAAATATATTCCATATATATCGTCGTCGAGTTGTAACTGAATATAATATTTGGCGTAAGATTATGATAAGGTAATGCGGAACACCCAAACCCTTGGAGTTTTTTTGACTAAGAACAGCTTCAATAGAATGTTTTTAGAAATAAGAAACTGAATTAAGGGGTACTTGATCACAATGAACAAGTTAAGCTTAAAATAATGTTTAAAGGAAATCGGACATGCAGTTGCCAAGATATGTATGATTTTAGTTTCTTTGTTTTCTATGATTTTGATAATATATTGATAAAGTCAATGAGCAACATCGGCAATATGTGCTCATTATTCATATTTGCCAAATCGATGTTCCTGTGAAAAGATATAGAGAGATTTTTTCCAAACAGGGTATATTTTGCGAATTATACATTTGTGACATTCGATTAAAACTTACTTACTAAAAGCTTCTTTTACTTTTCTAAATCTATATGATGTCCTGCTCTATACTTGACTAAGACTATCATGTTATTCTGAGAAGGAACATATTCAGAAGTCTGCAAGGTAATGTTTTTTATTAATCACAGAACATTACAAAAATGAGCGAATATATATGAAGTTGTGTAAGTTGTATTCATTAATCTTTACAAACATTGCTAACATATTGCAAGGATTTATTTATACCTGCATGATAATTTGGAGGGTTCAAAACCACGTTTGCAATAATTTTCAATTACGTCACTATACAAAGCAATGAAGCATGATATTTTGATGAAACCTTTTGAAAATGGAGAAGACTTTTCCTCTGATGTAGAAAAGCTGTGGGTTTTATGAAAAAATAAGAATTAGCATTTTTTTTTTATTTTATTAAACTGGGTATAAATCGTTCATGGACACCCTGTATTACCAATAAATAATGAATAAACCTTCATACCAATTTGGTCATAACACTTGGCCAATGTGTTTCTATGGCCTGAAACATTAACATATGATTTACCCGTCCAACTAATATGCATATTTTTATAATTAATGAGCTATATTAAACAAGCTAATAAAGTTGCAAATTAGATGTGCCGGTAAAAAAGTTTTTGGTCATAGAAACACATGGGCAAAGTTTCAAGTTAAAGGTAAAAGTAATATGAAGGTTTATTCATAAAATATTGGAAAAATATTTGCAAAAGTATTATTAATGAGCACATTTTGCCAGTTTTCCTCATTAACTTTGTCAATATATTGGCAAAAACAATAAAATACTTTAAACAACAATATCTCAAAAACCGTTTGTTCGATTTGGCTCAAATTTTGGAATTAAGGTTTGTTCTCTCTGCAATTGATTTGATGTCACTCAGAGCAACTTCATTCTGCATTTATTCCATATTTCTAATATCATTTTAAGAGGTGTTGTTTGTGACATCAACAGTCAATGTATATTTTGTGTATATTATTACTCAATTTAGTTTGCCAAAATGTGATATATGGAGTGTGTCATTGTGTAAGCAAGTAAAATCATGCATCAATCTTGAAACATCCTTGGACGATATTTTTTTTTTTTAAACACAAGCCATTAACGAGATAAAATATCCTTAATTTCCATAGTTTTTTCTTATCAGTTAAAATAAAAAAATATCAACCTTGGGCGTTGTTATAAAACATTTAACTGTATATCATGTAAATAATCATGTTACGCAGACTTATAAAATTTGAATTAGAATATTTGTAGGTTAATAACTAGACATAGAAAATAAGTATTGTTTAAGAATGTTATATATAACCTTAAGGGTACGAGGAATCCACATGCTCAGGAAAATGTGAATCCTAACTATTTTACTATCATGAAAAGATAAATAGTTTCCACTGCCTTTGCGGGGACTCGAACCATGGATTATGGCAGGAGTTAGTCATGCATTACGAAGCGAGCGCTCTACCGCTGAGCTATCAAGGCATTGTTGAGTTCGTGATATAAAATCTAAAACATAAACATTAGAATGCCGTATTTTTCTTTTGTTTACATAAAAATTGCAATTTCTGCCTCATTGGAATGCTCGATTTGTAAGTAAATTATGCGAATGCGTATATCAGACAAAATGTAGATAATGTAGATACTAAAATCAGGCTATTCACAGCTCAAACAGGGCGAACTCAGAGTCATAATTCACGCCTGGTTTTTCGGGCAAAACAACGCGGGTTTGTTACATTATCATTCAAAATCAACACAACACATTTGTAAAATATTATTTGTAATTCAAGAAAAAGTATCAAGCCTACAATCTGTCAAAATTTGAAAACAGGCGAGTCGTTCGAACATCATAAAATTTTAAGGTTTCGGCGAAAAAGGTGTACATTTTTCGAAGTAGTGTATTGACGTAATTTTGACCTTGATAATGGACGTGAAATCACTACTTAAGTCTCATGTATAAACTAGAGACTCTTTTACATATGTACGCCAAAAATTGTATTATTCTGATATGTGTAAGTAGGTGCAAAAATGGCACCCATTTAGGGACCGTAGCCTTAAGGCATTTTTATATACTATACACTAAGCATCACAGACTTTTTTGTAACAAAGATGATGGTAAAAACACTTAAGATTAACGTGATATTTATTTTGGTTAAAGGATAGAGAATTTGATTTTAGACATGTCTTATACGCAACATTTCAAACCATCACCTAAGTAGCTATACAAGTAGGCCAGATCATTTTCATTTAGTGAAAACCCTATAAAATATTAACCTTGGACGTTGTCATAAAACATTAACTGTTAATCATACAAACATTCATGTAACGCAGACTTATACAATTTACATTGAAATAGCTGCAGGAAAGATGACTAGAGATAGGAAGTAAGTACTTTTTAAGAAATGTTTTTTCTAACCTTAAGGCATGCTTATCTAACATACACCAAGCATCACTGATTTCTTTGTAATAAACAAGCTCAAAATGGCGTCAAGACACAACTTTGAAAAAGTTCAAGCCTTTTAAGGTTTGACATTTTGTAGGCTTGATATATTTTTTTTAAATTACAAATAATATTTCATAAATATGTTGTGTTGGTTTTGGATGAAAATGTTATTAAGTTGCGATGTTTTGCCTGCCACACCGGGCGAGAACGGCAGCTACTCCGAGTTCACTCCGTTTAAGCTCCTTTTTTTTAAATAACTATATGAACACTCCTTATTTAATTTTCGTGTAAATTGAAAATTCCAACAAGGAAAAATCGCCATTTTTAAATAAACAAAAGAAAAATATGGCGTTGTAATGGATATGTAATTTCTCAAGGATCTCAAGGCTGCCCAGATAGGTAGTAAATGTTCATGATTTTAAACAAATAATAATTTTGATTGGCACTTTTCTGAACAGTCGAAGCATTGCAATCTTAAACAGTCATTGAAAACTTAAACAGTCATAATATTTTCCAAAAAAATGACGTTACGTACAGGCTAATTGAATTGAAAGGTTTCTTTCGGAGAAGGTTTTTCAGGTCAAGCATACACTTCCAATCTTTAAAATAAAATGTCGAAATTCTATCCCTATCTCTTAATTCCCTATGCGTGTAGTATTCGGAAGAGAGCTAAATGAGCTATTGTGATCGATTAAAATCGACTACTTTGGCAAACGTGTTGATTTTGATTAAAGGTTCTGTGCAAGTACTTCATTGAAAATCATTAAAAGGGAGACTTAACCGTAAACTGTTTATACTTTAGTAAACATGTTGAATTAAGATAGCTATCGGAATTTGAAATTCATCTGCAAGGTAATAGTCATGATATCTGTGATTTAATCGGTAATAACTCTCGTTTGTTTGTTTGTTTATAATACCTTAGAGGATAATTTAGAGGACTTTAGAATACTTTGTAGTTATTATAAAATTGCCTTGGCGTAAAGTATTATAAGTATGCCTTAGGCTAGTAAAAATAAAAAAAAAATGGGTCAAACAAATTGCAAAAGTAACGAAATTTACAGGAAAATTTCAGACATATATAAACAACAACATATCAAAACTCTAGCAAAATCTCCTTGGTGAAACAGCAAATAATTTGTATAAAACAAAATGGCTGTCAAACAGGGGTGACATTTAAAAATTGGTTAAATCATGTTAAAAACCATTTCAACGTGTTCCTCTCATCACAAAGAATATACTTTTACCTATCTCCGAAGTATGGTTAATAAGTTGCATCCAATTATGTGAAAGGTCATGTCAGGAGTCACGCAATAGGTACTATAGGAGACACAAAATTCAACATTGTCCGATTTTCTTCAAAATAGTCTCAAAGTGTTTCTTTCCAAAATTGTCTACATAATGTAATAGTTAAAAGTGCTTTAGACCAGTAGTTGCTATGGTACCAGGCAAACCAAAGTTTATATTTACCATTACATTGAAATCTGAAACCCCAAGTTTACTTCGGTCTGTCACCATAGTAACAGTACATCTGAGCCATTGCTAAATATTACTTCGTGTGGAAAGTTTTGCAAGATAAATAATTTGAGACCATTTTGAAAAAATCCAACGATTTTGAAATGTTTGTCTCCCATAGGGCATATCACGTGACCCCTGATATGATCTTTCACGTTTATGGATAATAACTCAATTACCATACTACGGAGATGGGTAAACGTATAGTTTTTCTCATTCGTTATGATTAGTGGAACACAATAAAATTGTTTTTAACATGATTAAATCAATTTTGAAATTTTGCCCCCTGTTTTGGCAGCTATTGGATTTATGCAAATTAATCACTGTTCCACCATGTAGATTTTTCTAAATTTTTGATGTGTTATTGTATATGTTTGTCTGATATTATCCTGTAAGTATCATTACTTATGCATTTTGTTTTACCCATGCCATAATTTTCATTAATTTTCTATGCCTTTCTCATTGATATGCAATTTTAATTACTTCGTGTAAATAATTTGACAATCAAATCGTTATTCATTGACCTAAGCAGCTAGCAAGTATACACAAATAATAGTACATTTATTTTTTTTCTGCTGTTGTGTATAGATAGAGGTATAATAGATTAGCAAGGCAAACGTTTTGAACAGTTTAAATGTTTCATTTGTGTGTACGTGATATAAACATGTTTGTATTTTTATAAAAAGCGTGCGAATACAAAATAATGTTTAAACTTCCATTATGGTTTTATGTTATAGATGTGCTGTTTTTTTTTTTTTTGTTTTTTTTTTTGCGTTGTCGCACGAAGCAACGAAGTATACAAACTTGAAGAATCTTGCCGAAAATGTAGAAAGCATGTCCATCATATTTAATATCTACTCGTTTTAAGTACAACATTTGATTGTAAATGTTGCCTTTCTTTATTTTTTTTGACAAGCAGTACTTATTATTCTTTGATACCCAGTGTGATAAATTAAGTATAATTTAAATGACATAAATAAAATAGAATTTAAGTGAACACAGCGTGTCTGTTACTTATAGTTTTCTGGAACATTGATGTGGCTATGGATTGATTGACTGTATGTGAACCACGTCGCCCCTTCTTACTAAAATAAACGGATGCTGAGTTAACTTTGTGGTACAAAAATAGTGCGCAAGTTCTACAGGCCATTGAATTGCTAATTCAAAACGATTTTCTGTCTTGAACAAGTCAACAACAACTTGAAAACATGCCAGTTTTAGTTCACTGAAAGCACGATGAACGTGCCTTGGAACCTGATTTTCTGCTTAAATATAGATATCACACATTTCACTGTCCTTATCTCGCCGCACTGTAATCTAATAAAGACGTCATGATCAGTAGGTATATTCTTGTGCGTTGTGCGTTGTCGTTTATGTTAAGGTTTTTTGACATTTGTTGCTTATTGGGAAAAACAATATAATCTTTA
Organism: Ophiothrix spiculata; assembly: GCA_000969725.1. Lineage (NCBI taxonomy): Eukaryota > Metazoa > Echinodermata > Ophiuroidea > Amphilepidida > Ophiotrichidae > Ophiothrix > Ophiothrix spiculata. The sequence continues at coordinate 40,165 of JXSR01S009430.1, forward strand.
TCGGACAATCCTTACAATACGGAATACTATTTAAATTAAGGCTATCCATGCCGTTGTCTAAAGACAAATGCCTCCGCTTCAATGGTGTAACCAGAAACATGGCATGAATTGGGGGGAAAGGGTTCTTTGCAGACAAAAGAAGTAAACCAATTTTTTTTAATGTAGCCAATTGCCAAAAATTGTTCTTTAACTCGTAAAAAATAAAACTTAATGCTTTTTGAAGCAAACTTCGAGAGTTTATCTTTAATATTGCAGCATTTTAGCGCTGATTCTTGAAAATTTTGAAAAATACAGACATAAACGGGCCAAATTTGGAACACGAACATCAATACTGTATTATATATTGCAAACCCTTTTTTTTTCTTGATTTCATTTTGGGGTGGAGTGATGGCAGACATTTTTTCGGGGACGGGAGCTCCGAACCCCGTTGATTATGCCACTGCTCATTTTTTAATATTGTTGTTATACAGTGTGTCCCAGAATGAAGTTATCAAGATTTCAATGCCACATAATTTCAAAACTAAATCATCCTAGACAATGAAAATTAATGGCAATCATGCTTGATGTCTTCACTTGCTTTGGTGCAAAACTGAAGAGAATCCATTTTCAAATTTTCTAAAAAATAAACGTTTTAAGCTCAAGAGGAATTCGGACACTTTTCCCAGTTTCGACAGGTCGTAAAAATCAAGCGGTAATTCGCAGCGGAAGTGTGCGAGCAAGGTTGTCATCTTTACCAACATTTCTGATTTGTTTCACATGTTGCTTTTCCTTGATGATGCCTTGGAGTCTTAGTAAAGGTTTAGCTGAATGTTAACTCGGCCGCTACCTTGGCGTCCAAACGCTTCTTTTTTGCAGTTCCTTCTGTCATCTG